>JAKTWL010000023.1:0-135041 GCA_030581995.1 Wickerhamomyces sp. NRRL YB-2243
CTTGATGAAACAGCACTGGAGGTGATAGTACTTACAGGGGAGCTAGATGATTCAACAGAAGAATAGGTGGATGGGCTCGTGGCACTGGTCTTTTGAGTATCGCAGCTGGATGTTGGACCACTAGGTTTGGTATGACTTGAATGGCCTGGTTTGGTATGGCTTGAATGACCTGGTTTGGTATGGCTTGAATGACCTGGTTTGGTATGGCTTGAATGCCCTGGTTTGGTCTTGGTCTTGGAAGTTTCACAACTGGAAGTGGTAGCTGTAGAAGAGGTTAATGCTTCCGAAGACACACTAGACAAGGTAACAACAGATGATCCAGGAGCAGAGGACACTTCACTAGACGAAACCGTACTGACTAATCCACTCCATGAAGAAGCACTTGATGATCCAGTCGATGGGGTGACACTAGTTGAAACACCAGTACTTGATGATCCAGGGGCAGAGGACTCACTGGATGAGAAAACACTGGAGAAGCCACCTGATGAAACAGCACCCGATGATCCTTGGGATGAGGCAGGAGAAGCGACACTAGACGAAGTAACAACAGATGAGGCAGAAGAGGATACTGACGTAATGTATGTTGTACCGGAGATGATAGTACTGGCAGTCGATGTAGATGACCCGGCAGAAGAGGACACGGCTATTGGAGTAGTCGATGTCAAATCAGATGATGATACAATATATGAACTTCTTGGGGTCAAAGCGCTTGTAGAGTCACTGCTCAAAACTGAAGGGGTCGAAAAAACACTTGAAATTGATGTGGCGGTGTCTGCAAAAGATGAGAGAACAACCGGGGTACTGGATGGGACTGTTGAAAATATCCAGGTGGAGCTAGTTGGTGTTAAATCTGTAACATCAAAAGACGAGGTTGAAGAAGGAACGATCACGGTCCAGGTTTGTGAGCTAGAACTCGATGAGGCAACAGCAGGGGTGGTAGAGCTAGGAGCAGTCTTGCTCAAAGAAGTAGTGGGATTCCATGATGAGGTAGTTTGGGTAGTAGAAGGAGAAATAGAGGAGGTTGATGTCAGTGTCAATGTTGGTGAAGAGCGTTGTGTTGAAGATGTTTTGGTGGAACACGAAGGCTGGGAGTGCGTGGAACAATCACCTCCTTTACCCGGCTTACCCTTGAACACGGAAACTGTATCAAAATTGTAACTGCTCTGCTCGCAGTAGCTAACAGAGTTTTCCCAAGATGGCGACTGGGCATAGCCAATATCGCCTGACCCCACGTCAACACACTTGGAAGATGATGATCCACTAGCAGAGCCAACCAAAACCTGGTTTTCTTCAAAATCAAATCCGAAGTAGAAACTCTCAAAATATGACCAACCCAAGACAAAGGTGTTTGACTCACCACTGGTAAAATCATCAGAGAAGGTACAATAGTCGGAATAACCCTCGATCTTTTTGACAAAAGAACTGAAAGAGACTGGGAAGCTCTTGTCTGATCCAAAATTTAGATTGATATCAGCAGCGTTGGCACACTCAAAGACATAACCATCAAAGTTTGATTCATAGACAGCTCCGAACTGCTTCAGTAATCCTTGATAAGCAACAGATGGGATAACGAATCCAGAAGTAGATCCACTATTGATCTCAAAATAACATGGTTCAGGAATGAGGGTATCACAGCCAGCATCGAAGTCTTTCAATGGGATGGTCCAAGATGATGTTGAAGAACAATCAAACTTATATAAGTCACCAGTCCATTTCTCGGTATCTAAACCACCAAAATTGAATTCACCATTGCCTGAAGCATCTTGACAAACGGAGAAGAACTTTCGATCAATCTTTCCAGCATCATATAATTGAGTAATGAATGAGTTATCGTTGGTTTCAGAACCGCATAACCCAATGACGTTTGATTTGTCTGAGGTGGAAACTAAACCATAACTGAAGTCAAAAGTGGAGGAACTGGAAGAACTGTCAAAAGAGAAAGTATCTTTACACAAAGAACCAGAATAAGTGATACCTGCACCTGAACTAGAGTGGAACTCTGTTCCTTGGTCTTCATAAGTCGAGGATGATTCATAATCGTAGCTTGATTCTTGAATGTTACAACCACTTGAACCTGTATCAAAAATTACAGATACTGAATCTTTTGAACTACCAATATAACAAGTTGAACCAGGTGATGATGACCCAGATGAGCCACTATTGGATCTCTTGGAAATTGAAGCTGTGGATGAATCGTCTATGGTTGAGACAGCAACCTTGATGAAAGCATCAACCCTAACAATGGCCAAAGCTATTGTCAAACCGAGGGATGGTGAGAACTGCATAATTCAGTGAAGATATTTTTGCTGGAACTCAACTGTTTACTCAATTTCAGCTATAGTTGGTTTATTTTCAACGTTTTGATCGAGCATGCTTCAGAAATTAATAGGGAATTGGTGCTTGTATTTAAACGCTGTAGTGATTGTGGCAGTCCAATAAGAGAATGCTCAGAGTGGTCTCAGAGAAAACCAAAAGTGTTACATGCAGAGTTCTTCGCATTTTTTGAATCAATTCCATTATTTTCAACCCGATATGCATTGTTTTGCTATTGAATTCAAGACCTCATACTACTAAAGACCAAATAAAAACTTCAATTGAAGCAACTTTACCCAATGCATCTAGAATTCATGCCTGTATACATTCCCGGCATCCAACTGGTATAATTGGCAAACCTGTTCAACCAAATATTTACTTCGACAAGAGATACAAAATGTAGCTGCACGGCTTTCTAAATTCAAGCAAATGACGGAGGAGAGAATCAATTTGACACAGGAACTTTCGAAAAAATTTTCTTCGTCGGTTGCAGTCAACGGTGATATTTGATTTGTTTAAGAGTTACTGACTGTCTTAGTTTTCATATTTCATTCCTCAAACTGTGTCAACCTTACGCATGTCTTACTTCTATCAATGAACTTGATGGGTTGGCTCATGATTTCATTGAAGTATTAGATGTTTGCTACTTTAGGTCTATAAGTTATAGATATGATTGCGAGATTCATAGAGATCTAGCCGTTACTTCGTGATCTGATCTCACATACATCGCAAAGCACAGGGCTTAACTGGACCAACGAGCCCAGCGGTTTGTGAGCTAGTAACTAATCATATACGCTGAAGTCAGATCTGTCCCTCTTCTTTTTAATCGTGTAGCTTCTATGTACACCACCAACGTTGGAAGAAACACAATTTTAGTAACTGTGCACAACTGTACGACGTTGTATTTTACGCGCGGTGTTTGATCTAACATATTGAGACAATACCGTTTTGAGTCAAATGGATCAATCGAAACGTCAGATCGAGCGATCGAGTCCAAGTTGTGAAATGTAAGAAATTAACATGAAAAGCACGACACATCTGTTGCTTGCTTGAAGAGGATTCGAAAGTCGATCCATTATGTTGGCAGCTGGCACCAGATTCTTAACAATAATGAATATAGCCTAAGCCGGTTCATGACCCGCTTCACAAAAATCGATGACGACCAATACCAGCCTCGATAATAGCTCACTTGCAGTTTTAGTTTTAAGGGGCTTATACACTCGACCTCATTTACCAGATAGGTGTTTCTAACAAAGAAGAGACACATAATATGATGAGATCCGCTAGGGGTGGATTGTAGAATCTAGACCGAAAGGTCAAGGTGACCATCTACTAGAAGCATCACACAGCCAGCGTGTTACAATTATAAAGTCTAAATACATTTCCAGGTCAGACACACTAGTCATAACTGCGAAATACCAACCTATGACCACCGGTGATTAAACGACGTATAGCGTGTATTACTGAGTTTAATCACTGGTTATTAACATTGAAGGAGTCAGAGAGATGGTTTTCAACTAGTGCACAATCACGAGGCAGCCTTGATATTCTGGAACCTCATGTTAATTTCGACGTAATGATTTAATCCAGCTATCTCGTAACTAGCTGGTGTCTCGAAGGGGTGGACAGTATTGAACCAGCTTCTCTCATGTAAACTTTCTAGTTTCTCATCTAACCGATTGATTTGCAGGGTATTTTACAGCTTGTCGACTTTACATAGTAGAATACTAGTAGGTCTGCGAGTGATATTGATGTTTGCTCTCAGCACTGCTCACTGATTCAATAATAGACGACTGGATAGCAGATTTATGTTAAAATATTATAGATATTGAGTCGTTTATATTACGTCGTCGATATTGCTGTGATCCAATATCAGTGATCTCAATTCATGAGGATTTGTTATTATTCATAGTACGGAATCATTTGAAAGCGCATAATTCATATTGATTACTAGGATTGGAACTCCTACCACTTTAGACGTAACTAGTGTAGTGAATTAAGTATTCCAACGTACAATATATCTCGCAGTAGCAGTTGCTAGCACCAAAAATATTGGGTTAACTCATATCTCACACACAGCTCGATCGATCCTTTTCATTTAACCGACGGAAATGAGGAAGTCGTACGACACAGCTAAATTTAAGCGAACTGCCAGTTGCACATTCTACACGTCTCAGTTAGTCTCACGTCTCACACTCGGTTCTCTACACTAGTACAGTAGGCAGTGACTGGTAATCATGTGGGAACAGGATATCTGGAATGGTCTGCCATCTACCAGATCTTGAATCACGAAGTATTACCACCTTCATTATCCTTCCTAGTGGCTACTGGCTAGGTCGAGCAGATGTAATCAGTTAGGAGAATGTAATCCGTAATTCACCTTGCTATGAATTTTTACAGGTGCATCTTCCCTGCGCTAACTATTTTCTGTTATTTGATGCATGGCCGTAATTATGAGTAGCTGTTGAAGATTGCACGCAACGCCTATATTACTCGACTGTAAATATTATAGTCAGTGGACAGTGGACCATGGACCATGGTAAGGAGGAAGGAGTAAGGCGGACAGTAAACTTAACCTCGTCTTAAGAATTCTATTACACGCTTACTTCAGAGCCTAATACTGGACAAATTGATGAAAGATCTGACGTTTGGCTGTTATAACTTTTGACTGTTCTAAGTCCAAAACATGCAGCAACTATGTCACTTGGCAGTTGGCAGGTGCACCACCATATTACCGGTTAAATGAACCTACGATATAATGATTTGGAAGCTGGAGTGACTGTTGACCCAAAGACACATTTGCTACTGATTTTTGAGCTCATCAATATGTTAATATTCTAGTGATTTGGAGTGCGCGATGTATCGCGAGTACAACCTACCTATCGACCACGTACTAGTCAGCAGCACTCTATTCAATTTGAAGCATGATCACTTATTGGGGAAATTAATTCTCAGTTGTCCTGCCGAATATGGAGAGTTATTAGGATGTAGGTCGAGCACAACGATTATCATGGATGGGTATGGAAAGTACGAAGAGATTGTACTACACTTCAGTAGAGTCATACTTTTGGGAATCGTGAATGACAAGATTTTTGTATTAGAACGAGATCATATAATAACTCGACCTCGAAGTTACCGGCTGAATTTACCTCTTAGCGGACGTGCATTATGTACTGTGCAGTATACTATATAGATTAAACGATGAAATTAAACCCTTCCTCGGTAGCTATCAGTGTAGTACCCAGCTTCCATGAGGGCCGGTCGCCGGGTGGTACGGTGTACGGTGGTACCCAGTACGGAGCAACCCCAACGTTCTAGAAGCTTTCGTGAAAATCTAGAAGAAGTCATTAGTTTTTAAGATGGAGGCAAAATGCAAGGACCAGACGTCAGCGAGCTATGGAAGGTTTTTCGTCTCGACACTCGCCCACAGAGCTCACAGCTCACAGCTCACAGTTCCTCTGTGAAGTGTGAACCTTGTTGTGCAGTGCGTTACTGAGTTGTTCCAACAGACAACGCGACTGCATGACGAAACATTGACCCCTTTGGTCATACAGAGCGAGTTGGTAATACAGGTGTATCTCGGTAACTCCTTCCCTTGCAGCTCGCTGTTGGTATTCAGAATCAAACACAATATAGGGTGGTACGGTGTGAAGCTTGAGGCTGAACTATGAAGTATGGACTGTGGAACTAATTTGGCAGTGCTCTCTCTATCAAAGTTTGGCTTGAAACTGCAAGCTGCTCGAGAACGAGTCTGGTGCTCATTATGGTCGTGTTTAATCTGCCTCGGCCTCGATCAAGAATATGCTGCAAAAGCAGGTGGATATGATCAAGTAATACGGCATATTACAGTCAGTTGAAACGTTGAAACTATATTCTGCCATATTCAAATTACTAAAAACGCCAGATTAGTTGGCTCCTGATGTTAAAATTCAGCTCGTGACCATATATGACTTTCCGCTTCAGTTTCATTGATATATGAGCTGATATCCAATCCTAGATTACACGTTCTGGATCCCGTTATTAAATGAGTTGATCGGTTGGAATCATGCCGTCGATCTAAGTCGATCTAAGTTACATGGTCTCAAATCCATCCCGACTCAAGCTTCTTCAAATTAAGCATGATTAGCTTTATTAATTCTCATACTAGATCACATGTCGACAACTGTTATGCTATTTCCATCAAGTGAAAGGCAAGCTGAATCCTGTTCGCTCACCTCGACTTCATATATGGGTTTTGATGTTGATATATGGCACAACGTGATCGCCTAACGACGTTGAATTGGATGATTAAGCAGAAGATTTATAGGATATATTCAACGATCGCAGACCTTCGACCAATAAAGCCACGTCCAATGACTGAATAAAACCTATCATTGCACTTCAAGAAAGAGTTGTGAGGTTGCGACTTGTGGTTGTTGTACTCCGTGCGGCGGTGAATTCAAGAACCCTAAACATCAGAACACCACATAAGAGACAGAACGCTCTGGCCAATGAGAGCCAGTGCAGTTCTGATTACTCAAGTGGGGCCTAGTTCGTTACATAAGCACACTATTTAAAATTATGTAAGCTTTTTTCCTGCCGTTGCGAAATAGATAAACAAAAGAGAAAAATTCTAGACAGCTTCTTCTGTTAAAAAACTTTACTTCCTTCTTTTCTGGTCGTTAATTCAGCTTAATCCCCAGCTCCCAATCATTCCATACAATTACTTGAGTTCACCCTTCTGACTGTTCCATAGAATACTGTCTGGTCTATTGCTAAAAATCTGGAATCACATCGCTGCTTTGTTTTGATCAAAAGGGTTATACATTATAGGGTCTAACTATCATAACATCTGACCTAGCGCAAAAGACTTCACTGCCGATTTAATCACTAGCGCTCATATATACATACGCACACATACCCTTCACACAGCATATTTCTCAATCATAATGTCATTGGTTACTTTAAAAAACGGAATAGTCAACTCGTTCAAATCTAACGATACACCACAAACACAATCTCAACACCAAAAACTGAACAATCCAAATATCACATCATATAATTCAATAGATAGAGGTGATGATTTGAGTTCCCGAGAACAATCTATTCAAACAGTGGATAATACATCTGATAATGACTCGAAAAGCTATAATGAGAACGATTATGATGAAACTGGATTGGGTATATTCAGTAAAGTTGATCCAAGAGTGATGTCCGACATAGTTATTGGATTATCTGATGGTCTTACAGTCCCATTTGCTTTGACCGCGGGCTTAAGTTCATTGGGTGACTCAAAATTGGTGATCACCGGTGGGTTTGCAGAATTAATCTCTGGTGCTATATCAATGGGTTTAGGTGGTTATCTAGCTGCTAAATCTGAACTTGATTTTTACAATTCTGAATACAAAACTGAAAAACAAAAACTATATGCAAATATCAATGAAGTTAATCACGAAATTGAAGATATACTATTAGATATAAATCATGATTTCACAGAAGAAACAATTATATCGTTCATAAGGGATCTCAAGAAGAATCCAAAACTAATGGTTGAATTCTTAGTTAGATATGGTAAAGGTCTTGAAGAACCAGCTGCTAATAGACAACTCACAAGTGCTCTCACGATCGGATCAAGTTATTTTCTAGGTGGATTTGTCCCATTGATTCCTTATTTTTTTGTCAGTCATGTTGACATGGGTTTGATTCTCTCTATCATCATAATGGCTTTCACTTTGTTTTGGTTTGGTTATTTCAAAGCTCAAATTTCCTTAGGTGCTCAGTGTTCTACAATGAAGAAAGTGAGTGAGGCTGTTCAAATGGTACTAGTTGGTGGGTTGGCCGCAAGCTCTGCTTGGGTTTTAGTTAGGCTTATTGGCTAATGTATTGGATGGTCTCCCCATTATTGAAGAACAAGTAGCCTACACTTCAAAAATCAACTTGTAGCATCTGATCATTAGTCTCTTTTGAAGGGGCTTTGAGACACACCGAAGTCTACCATTCTTGATTATGATGATTCTCAACCAATTTCATATAATTATGAATACTTCAGCTTACTGATATTCTACAGCTGTGTTTGTTTGTAAGCCTTAACAATGCATATAACATAAAACAAGAATGTCTTGCCAAGATTCGTTTCTATAGCCATAATATATTTGTATAAACGTAGAAGAACAAAACTTTAATTGTAAACAACAGCTTTCAGGGTATCTTCATCAAATATATTCCCACCATTCTTCAGAACATTAGCCAAGATTGATAAACTTCTTTCGTTGAAATCTGGAGCACCTCTTAAATTGTTTATATCATCACCATAATTCTCAAACATCAACCCCAGAAACTCATCCTCTAAATTCTTCTTTGATTCGTTCAATGTTTTTGACAACTCATTTATATTGATGTTCTTCGATATTTTATCATTCAAACCAGTTTTTGTCAAATTGACAGTCTTTAACTTTAGTTTGACATTATCAAATCTCTCCTTCTCAAGAGCGATCTCATCAATTTCCACATTGGTTTCATTATCTGATAGTACAACATCAACATCATGATCCTCAGCATCCTTCTCATCTCTCTCACTCTTTGAATCCCTCAAAGCATTGCCTTCATCATCAACTTCATGGTCCGATGAGCTTGAAGAATCCGATGAATCTGAAAAATCTTCGGTCCTTCTCTTCTTTCTTCTCCTTCTACTAGCTCTCTGTTTATTATTCTGCTCGTTCTTTGGTACTATGCTCATTCTGATATGGAATCTCTATCAACCTTCTTTGGTCCTCAAAAGATCCTTGTCTTTGACGTATAACATTTGGAAAGTTTTTGAAATTTTTATGCGAGATGTGTTGTGTTTACCAATCACTGTGTTAACCGAAGTTTGGGATCTTTTCAGAGAGGAAAATGGTGATTCAAGCTGGGTAGGATTATCAGAGCAAGTTGATCAAGCAATGATTCCTGTAGGAAGCTAGAATAGCCAACAGGTGCGTCTTAGCTGTCTCCTGCAGCCTAGTGGTGATCACGGAATTTGATTAGCTGGTGTTCCCGATATTTGTGAGTGCTCGAAATCAAATATTGAACCAAATCTAGTGACCTCTGAGGGCAAAATCAATCTCATCTCACACATGGGGTAAATGATCAACTAATAGGCGATATGGACTAGTCTTCCTTCATTCTAAGGTTCTCACAATTGAGCTTTACCAAGATTTTTAGATTTACCCGCCCGGATTTTGGTTGGAGATCTGTTTTTTGAACTATTTCCTTTACCTATAAATTGGTTTCGTGGTCTAGTTGGTTATGGCATCTGCTTAACACGCAGAACGTCCCCAGTTCGATCCTGGGCGAAATCAAACTTTTTTTTTTTATTTTAACATGACAAGACGTGGTAGTTTTCTTCAGTATATACGAAAGTCAGATAGTACTCTTGAATAAATAATTAAGAGTAATATATTTTAACATCGAATATTCATTATAATAGTAGAAATAGTTAATCAGATCGATGTCTTCAATTAAATAAATCGACGGTCTCAATTTTCTCAGCTGTGAAAATCAAATGAAATCCATTTTCCATAAAAAGAATTGAAAAGTTCTTGAGATTCATATTCGAGGTCATTTATATCAATAAATGCTAGACACAGTTATAGGATTCTAGATTCTGGCATGAATACTTTATGGTAGATGAGTTATAGCACAAGAGAAGGTCTGTAATGGGGATGTGTGGTGTTTGGATGTTATTTCCGAGGGAGTTTTCGAAATTTGGGGCTACACGAAACCACCGTTAAGCATCAAAATCCCCTTTTCAACTAAAAATAGTTGGCTAGCTAGCTTCTTGAATACTAAAGATGGCAGAAGAGGGTCTGATATCATCGCTTTACCCAGACCCACCGCCATTCATCAAGTTTTTCACGGAAGAAAATGTAAAGAGATTGGGGGTGTATAAAAGTCAGGCCAATGGAGGTATAGTAACAGAAGATGATTTGAAGGAAGAGGATAAAGATTTAAGGTTTCTGCTTCCACCGAAACAGCCCACTGGTGATACTTATAGATCTTTTGGAAACATATGGCAGGTTAGTATACCATTCGTGTTTGACTACGTTCTTACTCATCCATACTAATTGTTGCACTAGTTCAATGATAAGATACCAAGACTTGAAGAAATGGGAATTGCGCAATTGTACAAGGAACCAAAACTCTCGTCTACTGAAGATACAAGTTTCAGGATTGAAGAGCTCAAGATTTTGTTAAAATCACTGTTGTTGAACTTTCTTGAAGTAATTGGAGTGATGAGCGTTTCTCCTAGTGAATTCACAGAAAAAGTTGAGCATATAAGGACAATCCTGATCAATATTCATCATTTGTTGAATGAATATAGACCACATCAATCTAGAGAGTCATTGATACTGCTATTGGAGAGGCAGATTGAGACCAAAAAAGATGAAATCAAAGAGATTGAGAGAATTTGTCAAGAGGTTGAAGATAAGGTGAAATCGTTGGTTGAGGTCCACGTTGACAATAAAGCACAGAGCAAAGAAGAGGATGATGTTAATCTAGAAGATATGGATGTAAATACTGACGTTAGCTTGGGGAAAGTATGAAGCGATTCAACGTTGTATAGATATCGAATTTGTGTCAAATGTGAGAAGCACTAGTTCATCCATTAATTAAAAGAGAGAAAAACAGGTGCATTGATGCCTGCAGTCAATATAAACACATATAACTGATCATAAGACTAGATTCCCTCGCTCATTAACTCAAAGTAGCCACAATAATAGCTCTCTGGTATTGTATTGTTACTAATTCCCTGGTTGGACCCATCAAAGGCTAGAAAAAAATCAAATAAAAAAGCAAAAACACCACAAACAAAACGACAAACCTATTAAAAACCCACCAATTTCACAACGACAAAGAAGAAGAGATGGCAGATGAAATGGATATTGACGAGGTTAATCGTGAGTAACTTTATCTACTGGTTTCTTTTCAAATCAGATCTCATACTAACAATTTGGTTTTATTTTAAGCAACGGAAGAAAAATTGACGAAGAAAGTCGTCAAATCAAACAAGAAGAGATTTGAAGTGAGAAAATGGACAGCTGTCGCCTTCTGGTCCTGGGATATTGTCGTTGAGACCTGTGCTATTTGCAGAAATCATATCATGGAGCCTTGTATTGAGTGTCAAAACTCTGCTGATAAAGAGAACGAATGTACTGCTGCTTGGGGTGCTTGTAATGTGAGTATATTTGATTTCAAGTCGATTTGCAATTGTTTACTAACTTTATTCGATAGCACGCTTTCCATATGCATTGTATTTCAAGATGGTTGAAGACTCGTAATGTTTGTCCTTTAGATAATAGAGAATGGCAATTTCAGAGATATGGTAGGTGATCATATCCCTCTTCATTTGTCACCTAACGATCAAACAGAGAGAGTACTCGTCGTTTTTTAATACCTGTTGTGATTCACGAAACTCAGAACTACAGTCTACATTGCATATCAAACTCCCTTCTTGGCCAATCAGTCCTTCATCAGCCCTCGATTCCAGCAGTCAATTTTTTCAGTTCTTACATCATTGTTGCTCCCCAATTATTGTTGTTCTTTGGTTATTGTCTATCTACATGATAATCGATGTCATATTTGTCTAGATAACACAAAGCCTTCATTGTTTTTGTCGAATTCATACTTTATCCAGTTTCGCTAATTCATTAAAATCACTCTGTAGGACCGAAATATCTCTCACTTCTAGGAAATGTTCCGATAGTGACTGCTGTTAGACATTCGTTATCGATCTCTTTGATAGCCAGTACAACTTTTGAGTCATTTTTTGCGTGACCCCAGAACTCAATGAAGAAAACATATTGCCAGGGTTTGATCAGAGAGGGTCTTGATGTTATACTGGTCATATTTATCCCGTATTTTGACAGGACACTCAAAGCTCTAACTAGAGCACCAGAATCATTGTGTTCAACTGTGAATGCTAGTAGTGTAATGTAATGCTTTCCCTCAGTAAACTTTGGTTGCTTCTTGCTCAGTATCAGGAATCTTGTAGTGTTATCCTTGACATTTTCAATGTTTTTATAAAGAATAGGAATGTTATGTTTTATAGAGGCATATTCACTAGCAACAGCAGCAAATTTTGCACCCGATATCGAGGCTATCTCTGCAGCTTTTGAAGTTGAGCTACTATCAATCTTTTCCAAACCGGTACCAGTATCATTCATCCATTTGGTAACTTGACCCCAAGCTTGAGGATGGGAATATATCTTTTCAACTTGTGATATATCAGTAGCATGGGATAACACACAATGATGAATATTTACAAACTGCTCAGCGACAACTTTGATCTCTGATGGTGTTGGGTTCTCTTGTGCTGGGATCAACCAGTCCCTCAAAAGATCGTATGTGAATGTGACTTGACCATTCGTTGAGTTCTCAAATGGAACAACTGCATAGTCTACTTCGTCTTTGTCTAATCTTTTAAAACAGTCTTTGAGGGTGGGAATGTTAGTGACCATGATATGAAAAAAGATATAATCATTTATGATACTTACCGTTAATACTCTTTTCAGCTACTATCTTCGCCTCTTGTCCAAATTGTTGTATCAGAGCCTATGGAGAAATGTCCAACGTTAGTAACTAATTTCACAATTGTTCAACCAAAAAAAAAAGAACTTCAGAAGGGGGAAATTAATGTACATACTTGGTGGGTATATGTGGCTTCTGGACCCAAGAAGGAAACCCTTGGTGGATCTGAGGAAGTCATGTCTTGTGGTGTGTTTTCTCAAGCGGATTCTTCGAGGTTATTATGACTATCATGATACTTCCCGGTGGTTTTCAATTTTTTCCCAAATATAGGCGATGGAAGATCTACAAATATATATTCACTCTATTTACACTTTGCCTTTTATTTATAGATCTATGTATGACAGTACAGCAGCTTCTCAGTTCTCTAATGAAGAAGCCTCTTCAACAAGCTTGTCGACACTGAAATCAGAAGATCCAGAAGTGAAGTCTCTCAAGAGTTGTAAACGACGCTTGGAGACCTCAGTATCGACCAAAGCACCATAGAATCTTTGGATGTTTAGCAAAAGTAGTTGAGATTCCTGAACAGTCATTGCTGACTCTTTCTCCACAGTACCATTCATGAAAACCATCCCTTTTGAGCCCTTCATTTCTGTATGGAACATCAAACTGGTATGTGGTCTGGCGTATTCTTTATGGGTTTTAAATTCCAATAATGTCGTAAACATACAATGCACGGTATTTGGTCCGACAAAACTCCATTGAATGTAATGCAATTCGACACCTTGCCCTTCTCTTGGCAATGGTAACACAAATATTGGGTTTTCTCTGGCATTCTTGTATAGTTTATCAAACACCTCAGAATTTATGACTGAGATCAATGTGTCATCTTTATTTTGGAATCTTGCTCTCCAGATAAACTCAATTTCTTTTGGAGGTAATTCTTGAAGTTTGTCGACATCAACAAATGTGGATAATGTCTTGTATGGTTTTTCAGGGATATCAGGACTTCTAGGATCTCTTACTTCCCCAATATCCTTGCTCTTTTTTTGAGCCTCGATGGCTTGTCTTCTTTCATATTCTTCTAATTCTTTCAATGGGTCAATTTTGTTTAATTCCTTCTTTTTCTTATCAATAGTGTCCTTAAGCTTCTCTTTCAACTCTTCAATATTTTTGGCACCTAATTCTTGAGCTTTTTTTTCCAGTTTATGACGGTACAGTTCAATTGGATCACTCTTGGTACTTTGAATAAATCTAACATTCGTACAGACGGCACTTCTGGTTGAGGTTACGATTGGTGAGATGGCTTTGAAGAAGCTCAGGGATGGTCTAGTTCTTGAGTACATTACAGCAATGACTTCCAAAATAAGGTGGCAGAGAGGAAAGATTGTTGTTGAAGATTGAAGGCTGAAGAGAAGTCGACAATGCTTTGATCAGAAAAGACCGGGTAATAGACCATTTAAACCCACTCGAAATCATCAACATCTTTCTTTCGCCCCAACAACCTGTTGCTGACCTAACCACTCGACCTGAGTACAGATGGGTGGGCTGACTGCGGTAATCATGGTGATGCTTCACAAAGACCAATGAGAGCTCTGATTATGGACTACATTGTTAAAAAAAAACATGATAAGGTCTTTCCAACCAGTGAGGAAGTTGGGTCACAGAACAGTGAAATCGATGAAAAATTGAAAATACGTTCAACCACTTGACTATAACCACCAATGATAATGACTAATACACACAACTTCAACTGGTTTGAAGTGAAAGTAGATGAAGTAGTATTCTCAAGGAGAACCAACTTTTCCGCTAGACTAGTGGGCACTGGGCAGTGTGCACTATTACTCTGTGCAGTGTACCACCAACTTCTATCGTTCCTAAGCGAGGAGCATATGTATTTGCCAGTTCTGGCAGCACGTACACAGTTACAAAGCCCACAAGCCAGACATGCAGACATATGACAACTGGTCAACCCTATCGACCATCACCCAAAATACTCTATTCATACCACGGATCACCGACAACTTAGAAGCCCCGGAAACGCGTGAAATTATTCATCAGCTGCAACGTACTTTTTTTTTTAAACCGACCGCGATCTCTGTGAAAAAACAAAAACAAGGCAAAAAAGATGATCGGTTTATTTTCTTTTCATCGTTTCGTATGAAACAGTAAATACCATCTTTCATTTACTGTTTTCTTCGGTCTCTTCTTCTGGCACTTAGCTGATATCATCGCCGGACTGCCTCTTTTCACTCTCCTGTTTCATTTCACCTCCCTCACAGTAGTGCCGTGTGCGTCATTACTCGGTGAAGCATCATCAGCTAGGTACAGCCCGGATCACGAATTACAATCTCATATACAACTCTTAATTTTAGATATACAACAAACTGTGTGTTTTGCTACAGTGACTACCATCCTATAATCGATTGAGATGTCCTCAGAAGAGCACTCACAGAGGTTTGAGGCCAATAGGAAGAAGATGACGAATTCAAGTCCCACCAAAAAAACGGCAAAAGAGTACCTGGATCATAAACCATTGCCATTACCTAAAACTAGAATCACAGATCACGATGATGATGGGGATTTCGTGCATCAGTTCACAAGAAATGATCTGAGAGAACTTATCCACTTGATCACTCAAGAACTTAAACTGAAGGGATCAAAAACTCCTCTGTTATTATTGGCTTTCCGTCCCAAGGCCAATGATATCAAGTTGATGGAATTCTTAGAACATGTGTTACCAGGGGGCGTTAGATCTGCTCCAACTACAGTGATAGAATCTTCCATACAATCAACCGATGAATTTACTCTGATATCTGCTTTGAAATATCTTTGGGCCCGATTGCCGATGAACTCAGTCATTGGATGGGACGCGTATGAATCTTTCAAGAAACTAGAAGCTAAGGAGAAGTACCCTAAGAAGGCCTTCTTAGAGTTTATGCCTCAATGTTTAACTTCCCCATCACATGCATCAATTGTTTATGACTTCTTAGATCTCATTGTGTCAATCGCTGCCAATGCCAAAGAGAATCAAATGAGTGGAAGGAAGATTGCCAAGATGGCTGGAATTTGGGCTTTTCATGGTCCACCACCAACACTTACCAGTAAGAAGAAGTTGGATTCAACTGACAATAATTCATTTGCTGATGGTTTGAAAGCTTGGTTACCTGCTGCTGATGCGATGTTCCATCTGTTATTATCGTTCTTGAGATCAATGCTTCCTGATGAACATAATGTTAAATTACAGCTACCCAGAACATTATTGGCGCTATTGGCCAGTAATTCTTATCCACCTCCTGATTTAACTTATTCCTCTTCAACTTTGGTCAATGTCCCACTGGTTAGTATTAAATCAAATGTCTTGTCACATTCCCCTCTGGAAATGTTGAATAGAGTGCCTAAGGTCTTGACTTTTGATAATGCTAATGAATTTGAAGCTAAGGAGGATTTTGCCTTATTGAAATCATTATGCAAAAATGATGAGAATATCTTGAATAAGCTATCAACGGAGTCAAAGAGAATACTTCAATTGATGAGTGGTAATGGTGATAAAACCAAGAGCGATTCAAGTCTGAAACCAGGTTGGTCGATTTCCAATCAGTATTCATCAGATGTCAATGACACACAAGTTTCTGTATCAGTCTCAAGAGTTTCTATAGATGACTATTTCATTTGGACTTGGCTATCAAGTATATCGTTTGAAGAAACTGCTGCTAAGAAAAAATTATTTGGTAGATCTTTGATATCTGAAGTCGTCTTTGATGGGTTTAAAAAATGGATCATCATTGAGGAACAGCTTACTTTCACGACAACTTTGAAGAATACCTTACCCCCATTACCTGCGGTACCCAATACAAGATCAACTTCCCAACCGCACTATAAATCTTTATTGGAAGGTGAACCTATCATGCCACCAGCGCCAAAACCTAATAAAAAATCCAAGTCTAAACCGATGGCACTTCAGGAAACTTCTTTGAATCAACAACATTCCACTCCCATCATAAAGAAACCATCATTCATGTCATCTTCCAAGTTCGGGTTCTTAGATAAGAGATATCATGTTAACAAGGACAATAACTTGAATCAACCTGATACCCCTGCTCCGCTTCCAAAAGCCTCACCTGTTCGAGAACCTTCGACGTACTATGAACCTGTTGAATTACCAGAGATTGAAACAAATCAATATAGGTTGAGCATCCCTCTTGATAGTTTTGGTTTCGGTGATACTGATAGGGATTATGATCAATATCAGCAAGGAAGACAACAACAGTATGGATATGAGAACAGTGGGACTAATCATGGTGACCAGCAATATGAATCACTGGCTCCACCAACACACGATCAACAGTATAGATATTGGAGCTCAGATGACTCTCCCCAAGAAGTTTCACAGCAGGATAATCATGATAATTATCAAATGGAGGAGATTATTGAACCTCGGTTGTCCCCACAGAGATTACAGGAAGCAGGATATAGAGGATCTATTGAGAATTTGTCAGATATGGTTGATCACATGTCTATGCAAGTGAAGAAAGTTGAGAATAGGCTTTCCACACCTGGTATCCATGAGCCAGTCGGCTATCGTGAAAAAGTAAATGATGCTGTTGATTTACGGGAAGTCCATGCTTATAATGCTAACTCGGGACTGGTCTATAACACCTCTTCGGGTTTTGGGAACAATGACTATAGTGCTGCTAGACCAATCAGTCATCAAAACCAGAAACCATCACCTCGAAGATCCCACCACCCTAACGCTCAAGAAACTGAATATGTGCAACAGGAAGTCATCTCCATTGAGTCTCAAGATCCCGAACCTCTCAAATATCCATCTCCTGAGAAACCTGTGTTGGAACCAATCAAAACTGATAGATCTCTCCCAAGAAGAAAACCACCAACTATTACTGGAAGTCCAATTGATAGTGCTTATGATGACAGTGAACCAAGTGCACAGGGTTCCAGTGTCTATGGTCCAGTTCCTTCAACTGCTCATAACGTTAACAGATTCACTTATGCCGATCAAGATGCAAAGACTAATACTTCACAGGTAGTAGAAGAGAGAGTATTTCCTACTCTTCAAATCCCTGAGGATATACAATTGAGACATCAGTCTCCACGACACCTCGAAAATAGAACCACTGTTTTGTCGGGTCATGATAGTTATTATAGTGCTGCGTCCTCATCTTCAAGAGTCAGACATGAAGAGTTTGAATCAAATCCAACTACTATTGATGAGGTTCCCATTGATACCACTACTACTGCTTCTCCTAAGCGAGATTCAGTCTCAACTGGTCACAAAGGTTCCTACAACGAGAGTATAATTGACTCTTATGTTCAACACTCTGCTTCACCAGGTTCAGGGAGGGAGTACGAATCTCCAGTGGACTTATCCCCAAGCGATGCTTTTTTCATTCCAGAGTCAACACTCCCTGAAGTTCCTATTCCAATTCCTGTCCCTAATCGTTCACCAAGGCATCGCTCTCCACAAGAAGAACCACATTTTCCTCAACTTCCCATGCTCTCACCACAAAGAGTTATCCATGATGATGCTTTCAGCTCTTCAACTAAACCTGTCACAGAATTGCCACCTGAAAATTCAAGACATCCGTATGTTCAAGTGGACCCTACTCCGCATGTTGACTCACAGCAATTTGACTCATCTTATTCTCCATCTCAAGACCAAAGTCTAAGTCCTGGGAGATATATGACCGATGGTCCAAGGCAAAACCATACTGATGCACGTTTTCAGAGCTCTAGTCCAAATAGAGGGGTTAATGAATTGAATACATCAGGCTCATCTCTGGGTCAACATAATTCACCTGTCCCAATGGCAACACCACAACGTCTTGCACCAAATGGTACACTCTCACCTTCACCACACTACAATAATGTTCAAAATCCACCATATAATAGACAGGTTCAAAAGCAATTACCAGCACCATCATTATCCCCAGGCAAGAGTAGCCAAGGTTCTCCATACAACGGGAATGGTTATCCAGGTGCACCAAACGGTCAATGTGGTCATATTACCACAAGCCAGCATCAGAATAGACAATCACCGGGAAGTGCATTATATCTCAAAGTTCCTCATACGCTGGGAAATAAACCATCCTCCCCATCTAATAATGGTGTCTCACCTCAACATGATCAATCATTGAGTCCAATGCCAGATAGTAGAGGAAGGTCACCTCAAGGGAACAGACAGCCTAGAGCACCACAGACTGGTTCCCCATCAAACAAGTACCCACCACAAAATCATCCACAGCAGAAACATCCAAAACAGTCTATGCCAAACAACTTCCCACCTCAACAGAATGGATATCCTCCTCAACAGAATGGATATCCTCCTCAACAGAATGGATATCCTCCTCAACAGAATGGATATCCTCCTCAACAGAATGGATATCCTCCTCAACAGAATGGGGGGTATCCTCCTCAACAGAATGGACATCCAGCACGACAAGGTGGTTATCCACCACAAGTAGGGTATGTTCCACCACAGGGTTATCCACCGAAGCCACATGTTTCTCAAAACCAATCTATGCAATATCCACCACAAGGCCATCAACCAGCGCAAGACTATCAACCAGCGCAAGGCTATCAACCAGCGCAAGGCTATCAACCAGCGCAAGGCTATCAACCAGCGCAAGGCTATCAACCAGCGCAAGGCTATCAACCAGCGCAAGGCTATCAACCGCCACCTCAAGGTTATTATCCACCTCCTCAACAATGGTATCCACCTCCACAAGGATACAGCCACCCACCTTCTGTCAACTCTCATAAATCAAGACCAGGTCCCCCTGATAATAGTGCGTTGAATGGGATCCCTGCTGGTACATCAATGAATAAACTGCATCATCGACCAAATGATGCAGGGGCAAAGAAGAACCTTCGTGCAGCCCTGACTCAGGGTAATTTTGGTATTTGATTTCCAGACAGTCATAATTCTTTAAAGACAATCTACTGTACTCTCATCAATTAATAAATACGTTTACGTAGCTGCTCTTCAATGAGATAGACCGAATTCAAGTAGACGAAAGTGGTAGATGAGCATTGGTGACTACAAAACGTAATTCCATCTGACGTACAATGTCTGATTAATGTATGTGTCCAGAATATCACTACAACGATGCATCGAAATATTACATGTGTTGCAGCTCGACGTAGTTCGGTATTGATTATCGATGTATTGAGATCAAAATCTGATTTATGAGATTGTGAACAATGGCCATTGGAAAGGTATCAATTGACAGCCCCGCTAAGAATCAAGAAGTGAGGTTTGTATACTTCTACCGTAGATACAAGATAACAAATTGTTCTTATATCCTTATCGGAAAAGCAGCCTGCTCATAATAGTTAATATTCCTGACGCGTATCGCGATGTGCAGAGAATTCAACCAAATTCACGTGACTTTTGTTTACATTTAGCAGATGACATAAAAATAATCTACACAAAACAGAAAATAAACAATCTGGCAAATCCAGTGGTCTTTAATTCCTACTTCGTACCAATCTAACCCCGAACAGAAATTGAAAGCATTCCTGAAAATTTGTAAAAGAGGTCAGCGAAACCTAGGTTCACTTCGTCTTGGATCGTCTGCAATTAAAGAACTCATAAGCTAATAGTCATTGAGACACATTCCCAAGATGTCTAAAAGATCAACAAGAAAACACGGCCAAAATCTTCATCTGGGCTCCAATATCCACGCTAAATCAATAAGCCAGAAACCATTATCACCTCCAGTATCACCCCAATCAAAGGTCACTAAGCTATCTTCCTCCTCCTCCATCCAGGTTTTGGTGCACGAAAAGCCACTCAGCACGGGTCCTCCTTCACCACGTCAAGAGGCTGCAGAAACCAAGAACGATCACACCCAGTGGATGACAATCAATGCAAATCCAGGAAAGGTCAATAAAGATTCGATCGTCAGCTTTTTGAAGAAATATAGATTTGATTTGGGCCCAAAGGCCAGAGGTAAGAAGTCATCTCCAGTCAAACAGAGACACACCAATCTAGATGACAGTGCAAATCAAGACTTCACTTCAAGTTCTCCAATTTCTGATGGAAACACATATTTCAGAAGACTGCCATATGAGACAAGGTCAAAGACGGTACCTACTTCTTCAGAAGGAATACCAAATAGAAGAACCCAATCACCAAGAAAGAAATTGAGTTTCAATAACAGTAGTGGATCCACTTGCAAGAGCTCAATCATTGATCAGGACGAGTTTTTGAAGAACGGTACCGTTCAGGACGTTCATGATTCAGATGCTGCTTCCATCCCAAACTTTCAGCCTGATATGTCAACTATTGGGACCACTGATATAGAGGGAGCATTGAAAAGAATTGGATTCCCTATCAATAAGGGTTTGAAAGCAGATCATGGTTTGGACAAACTTGACTATAAAGAGATAATCATATCCAGTACTTTGAAGTTGACACCGGATCAGTACCAAGATACATTGAGAAGATTTTTTGCTGAGAAGGCCAGAAAGACATATCTGAGAACAACTTTTAAGAAAACAGATGCACAAAAGGCCTGTAGAATTGACGTCAATAAGACATCCAAATTGTATGAAATCTTTCAGAGATGTGGTCTTCTTGAGGATAGGCTGTACCAGTGATTGGAGGTGATGTATTTGCTAGTATATCATTGCACCATGGTGGACGGATTTGTGAGGGTTCTTATTGTATGTTTTGGGTTTGGGTTTAAGGAGGATAGAGTTTTTTGGTTTTTGGTTTATTGTCTCAGATCATAAGGGATCTAGATGAGGTTTTCTTCTTCATGTATGATGATTTCCGGTGGACGTTTCTCCACTGCTTCGATGTTTTGATTGTTTTAGTAATATATAATGACTTTTGTTGAGATTTAAGCAAAGGAATGAGTAACCCGGCCGTTACTTAGGAAATATCAAACAGCGTGAAATAATCGATTCTACCGTAAAACCACCTCAGTGCTAACATCGAAGCACGATAAAAACTCTTGAATATGGCAAAGACAAAGATTGTGACTCTCAGACTACCGAAGGAGATACTAGGAAACCTCATTGTTGATGACCTGACATCAAAAAAGAGAGGTAACGATAAGAAACCAATTATTGAGGTATCGACACCAGTGAAAACAGAAAACAGAAGAGGAGTCCCTCGATCCAATCAAAAATCAAGTAATGCGAAATGTGAAGCTTCTCCACTCACAGAAAGCCCAGAACCAGAACATACCCCTATAACGATAGCAGCGGCTTCTTCCAATGCCAAGTCAAACCTGTCAACAAATCCAGTTATCACCAGTGCTACACCAGTTACAATTTCGACAGCTGCAGCCACATCCAATTCTACTACTACTGCGTCTTCCGAAACGTCGAAGAAGCTAGACAAGAGTGGGACACAATCGAGAAGATGGACGAAGAAGCCCCTTGTTATTCAAAATTTTACTGGTTATACTATAAATTTCAAATCATGGACTGGAGATAGAAAGATCAACGAAGTAGAGCCAGAAGAACAGGAAGAAGGGGATGCTGACAATGAAAATGGGGCTAATGAACCAACATCACTCAGGATCAATTTGAAGCTGAATAATAAGAATCTAGATCTAGCGAATGATCTGGATCAATCCAGCGCACCCTCACCTTTTGCTGATGATATCTCTTCAATTGTGAGCACCCCTGACATCTCTCGAGTATCCACCCCGGCTCCAGAATGAATAGCAACTCGGCAAAAGTCATACACAATTCATCTTCATCGCCAAACATAATCAACTGCTGCTCCTACATCAATATAGGTTTTATGATTACATAGTTTTCATGCTTAATGAAATGTCGGTGTGGATTTCTCTGCTCTGCTGCATACGTTCTGTAGTTAATTCGGTAAGAAAAAAGCGTGTTCTAAATAAGCAATAGATGTAAACAAAGGACATCTTTATCATGTCATATCTATACCATAGCATGAGATCCGAGGGCCAAACCGGATTTCTAGATACGACTTCTAAAGTGGAAGATAGTAAAGGACAGTCTTCTTTTCTCTCCAGAGCTGTGTAGCGATCGGCAAATAAGTTGACCAGAGATATACTGCTTGTCGCTAAACAATTGGGAAAGCTCTAGAAAATGCTCTCAATTGCATACAAATAAACGTACTTCAAAGATCAAAGGCGATTTACCAACAATGGCAAAATTTAGCATAGCTAAATTAGTAGCAGCAACAACTCACAAACAACAATATAGCACCCTACCATCAAGTATTGAGCTCACAGATAACCTAGACTCTAGGCAAGGGAACAATAACCTCGATGCTCCATTAGAACAAAATGATGAAGAGGAAGATGAAGAATATAAGGATGATGAGCTAGATATTTTGGATGAGAGCATACTAAATACAGACGACCCCTCAATTGAATTGAATCACTGGAGGACATGGGCTCTAACAACATTCTTTGTGGTATTGTTTGCTGGTACAAACCAATTTTTTACCCTTAGGTATCCAAGCTTGAAGATTAGCTATCTCATAGCACAAATCTTAGCCTATCCTGTCGGTTTATCCCTGGCAACGTATCTACCAGATCGAAGATTTGAAAAAGCTTCATGGTTCAACTTAAACCCAGGTCCGTACTCACTAAAAGAGCACGGAATTTTAACTATTTGTGTCTCATTAACTGCATCTGCTCCTTATGCCACTGAAATTCTCATTGCTCAATCACAGTTCTACAAGAGAGATTTTGGAGTCTTATATCAGCTGATTCTTGTTTGGACTACTCAAACTCTTGGGTATGGGCTCGCTGGCCTAACGAGACAGTTTCTTGTCAATCCATCATCTATTACATGGCCTCAGACTTTGATCAATGTTGCTATCTTTGAAACTTTACATGGGCGTAACAAAGTGGATAATGGGAATTGGAGATTCTCAAGTTATCAGCTTTTTATGATCTGCATTATCATCTCATTTGCATTTTACTGGGTTCCAGGATTTTTATTCACTGGACTGTCATACTTCAACTTTATGCTATGGCTTCCGAAACTACGATCTAATTTCTTTGCAAACTTCCTCTTTGGTGTTAAGAGTGGAGTTGGATTGATTCCTATCACATTTGACTATACGCAAGTATCCCAGGCAGTTTCAGGATCAGTATTTGTTACTCCTTTCTGGGTGGTAGTGAATACTTATAGCTCCGTTGTTGTGTTTTTCATGATTCTTCTTTCAATTCTCTATTTCTTAAATGTTTGGAACTCAAAATATCTTCCTGTGATTTCTACTTCTACTTTCGATAAACAACAGAAACATTACAATGTTACAAGAATACTGAATGAGGATTTCACCATCAGTCAGGAGAAATATGAACAGTACTCTCCTCTATACATCCCGTTCTCCTATCTTTTGAGTTATGCATTGAGCTTTGCTGGGGTTATTGCAATTTTCGTTCATACCTATCTATATCATGGTAAAGAGATTTGGAGGAAGATTAGAAAGATTGATGGTGAAGGTCATGGAGATAAGGAAGATATACATGCAACAATGATGAGATCCTATCAAGAAGTACCTGATTTATGGTATTTATCGCTCTTCATAATAGTTCTTGGAATGTCTTTCACCACAGTCATATTTTGGGATACAGGGTTACCGTGGTGGGGACTTTTGCTAGCTATCTCAATCAGCGTTGTGAATTTTATTCCTCAAGGTATGTTGGAAGGTATTACGAATCAAATGGTTGGTCTCAATGTCATTACCGAACTGATTTGTGGATATATGTTACCTTATAGGCCAATGGCAAATGTTCTATTCAAGATTTATGGGTTCATAGTTATGAGACATGGCCTTAGTTTCACAATGGATTTGAAACTAGGGAGGTATTTGAAAATTCCACCAAGATTACTGTTTTGGATCCAACTATGGTCAACATTCGTTGCTGGTCTTACTACGGTTGGTGTACAATACTGGATGACGCATAATATTGAAAATATTTGCAAACCGTATCAAGCTGATGGATTCATTTGTGCTGGTGGACGAACAATCTACAATGCCTCTATAATTTGGTCTCTACCAAAACATCTATTCTCTCCAGGTGAACGATATAATCCTTTGATGTGGTTCTTCCTTATTGGCCTAATTGTTCCATTCATAACCTTTTACTTACATAAGAGATGGCCTCATAGATGGTACGGGAAAATCAACTCTCCCGTTTTCTTCTCTGGTCCTGGAAATATTCCACCTTCGACACCCTATAATTATGGGTCTTACTTTCTTTGTGCCTTGTCCTTGCAATACCTCAAAAAGTTTTATCCTAACTGGAGTCGAAAGTATAGACTAGTCCTTGGAGCTGCTATTGAGTCTGGTGTTGCATTAGCAGTTGTTATGATTTTTTTCATATTCCAATATCGTGGAATCCACTTGGAGTGGATTGGAAACTCCATCTGGAAAGATACTCTGGACTATAAAGGGGAACCAATGATCAAACTACAAGATGGGGAATCGATTCCTCAATGAGCTTGAGATAGTCTAGAAAAATGGTATTCGTATTAGTTAGATCTCAAAATTTTGATCACATTGAAACAATGGCCAGTGTAGCAACTAATGAAGCAATTAGAAGTTTCGAGATTGGTTCAGCGTATTGTTGAACACCAGCTGATTTTTTATCACCTGAACCACTTGAACTTGTGGAAGTGGCGGAAGCTGCTCCAGCAGAACCAGTGGCAGAGGAAGTACTAGTAGCGGTAGAAGAATCACCCTCAGATAAACTTGCATTATCTGGAGCGGAATCTAGTTCTCTGGTAGAGGTGTAATTACCACTTTCAGTCAATTCAAGATCATTGATGTATGAGCCGTCCCAGCAGTAATCAGAGAAACATTTTTGACATTCATCAGATTGAGTTTCATTGGCACGTTCTTGGGAACGACGAATAATAGCACAAGAAACACATTTTTGCCAGTCTGGATCAATGGTCAAGTTGTATCTTGAAGCAACTTCGAAACCGTTTTGAATCATTGAATCTCTAGCTTCATTGGTATAAGTCATTTTGAAAGTTGAGGTATTGGACCAGAAATCATATGGGGTGTTTGCAATATAAACAACTAATGGTGGGATAGTTGCAAGATCAGTCAAATTACTTGCATCACAACCAAAGAAAGTTGGTTTTGAGGTCAGGTTATAATGAAGGAATGTATCTTGACCAGGAACATATGGGAATGAGGTACCATTACCTTGGTCATAGAATTGACGTTGATAAGTTTCAACCAAAGAAGCACCATCTGGTAAGTAATCATCAGTATCAGCACTGTTATCAAAAGCAAAAATAACATCAACTTGACGTTCTGGTTGTAATAATGGAGCCAATGGAACGTTTTGATTATCTTCACCACCATCAACCAAGTATAAGTATTTATCTTCAACAATTGTTTTGATTTTAGCATAATCAGTTTTGTAGAATGGATTTGGTTCATAAATGGCAATATCATCATAATCTTCACTCAAATCTTCCAAGAAATGTTCAATAATGTTATAAATGGTACCACTTAACCCAGTGGTATTCAGTTGAAGGATGAACTGATTGAATAATGTGGAAGAGGTACCAAGAACGAAGCCCGCATTATCAAAGCCCGCAACACAAACATCTTCATCAACTGGAACACCATCTGAAACGTTAGTTCCCAAATATTTCAAATCAGTGAATGCATATAAAGATGGATCCCAAGAACCAAGTTCAAAAGGATTGATTTCAAAAACAGTGGAATTCAGGTTGATGATGGAGGATGTTGGGGTTCTACCATCAGCAACACTGATTGGGAAAGGCATTGATCCATTTTTGAACACTTCGTAGTCTCTTATACTGGAGAAAGTAAGGCCTTCAGCACCGTTGTTGTCAGTACCAAAAAATTGATATGCTAAAGCTCTACCCCAAATATCAGTCAAAGATGTGTTGAATCCAGCAGCTTTTTTGGCATCAATAGCATCATCGATATCGTCCCATCTATTGGCAGTCTTAAAGATGTTCCAACCACCACTTGAATAGATGGAAGTCTTTAAATTCCAAATATCATCACCAGTGATAATGTCTTGAACTGATGTCCAGTTATTCAAGGCAAGGGTACCGGTTAACCAATTACCACCAGAAAGACCGGCCAAGTATGTAGCTGATTGTAACAAACCCCCAAGACCATGGGAAGTAGCACCAGTAGTTCTGTCATCCAAGGCACTGATTTGACCGGCACCACAAAGCATGGCACGGTAACCACCACCAGAGAAGGCTAAACCGATGTTAATAGAGGAGTTCAAGGAGTCAAAAAAATCATCAACGTCAAAGTCGGTTAAATCTGCACGCTCTAAAAATTCTTTCAAAGCAGCATCTGTGACATTGTGTCTGATGTCTAACCATTCTGATTCAGAGTCACTGATAGTAGTGGCAGCTCTAACGAAATTCAAGGAATCACCGGCAGTTGTTTTAGAAGGACAAGAGACGTTTCCTGGAGCATAACCACCAGTAGGAGACCAGGCTTGGACTGCCATGATGAGGCTGGCAGCGAGTGCCAAATTGTTGGAGAGTCTCATTGTTGTTTAGCAGTTGACAATATCAGAACAAATGAACGCGAACACAATGGAGAATGTGAGAATCCAGCCTTTGAGAATAAGTGGGTTCTAAGAATAACAAAAAGTAAACAAGGTGGAAATACCTAAATTTGCGACGTTGCAATGTGTTCTTTTAGAAGAGTGGACTTTTAGGTCTTCGAGCTTGTTGACGAATGACAAAAACTGCGATTCGATTGACTCTTTGTTTTTGTTGATTTCAAGGCAGACCCGGGTTTATATAGGTTCCTGAATGTCTTTCATCTTCAACTGAAATTTGATCAAAGTGGGCTCAATTTTTTTTCTTCACTTATAGATCCGTCCGGTGTACTACTTATAAATAAGTGATCGGCAAAATTGGGTTGATATAGTCCTTGATCCTTGAAGACGCTCGGACATTGCTGGTTGCATCGTGTTGAAAGTTCCATGGTGGACACTTTACACAATTAAGAAACACTTTATGTATTCCAACGGTATATGAATATGACATAGCCTGAGTGACTTTTGTTAGTGGGTGCTCCTCGGTCCTCGGTGTTTGGTCTAATTTGTGGGACTGAATTAACAAATTTGCACACAGATACTCTAATTTAAAACTGAGGATGGGGAAAATTACCTCACTCCATTGTATAAAACTGAAGAGTCCATTCATTCGACAAAAAATGACACCTGACTTACAAAATTATTGTCTCAAACGCGCTTTTAGTATGTTCATCATATTTCTAGACGCTTACATAATACACACTGGCCTTATCGATTTATGGGAATTTTTTCTTGTTTCCGATGTCTTCTTGATCTATACATCGGCAATATATATTAGGCACTAAAAGTAGACTGTTGTTTAGTGTTGTTTGGAGTCAGCTGACTTCGAATGAGGAACTGATATGTTCGAGAGGAATGTCTTGAGAAAAGCGAGATCCTCTGGTCACAAGAAGCTCCAGAAGCTTCTGGATAAACATTCTTCTGAGCTACGACAGAAAGCCAATATAGCCTCTTCATCATCGATAGATAAATACCCAATAAACTGTCCATGTTACGATAATAGTGATTCAAAACAGACTAGGAAAAGAAAGAAGCTCCATCCAGAAGAGACTTATGAACTGTGGCATCTTGAAAAGGACATAAATGAAAACATTGAAGCATTTATCGGGACAGAAGAAGACAATAAGAAGAGAAAGAAGAAGATAAAGCTTGAAAGGGATGAATACTTCTCAAAACGACATATATCGACCGAGAGTCAAATAGATTTACTTGAAGGGACAACTGGAGATGAAGAGGAAGAAGAGGATGAAGAGGATGAAAATGATTATGATTCGGATGACAAAGAAGATCTCGAGAAGGTTTTGAAACCTGATTCATTGATGAATTTTGCCAAAATTGGGTTTCTAATCAAAACTGCAGGGTTGGAAGTTCTACCTTATACAAGTCCGGAATCTCGTACAGAAAATGTAACAGGGTCATTGTTAACAAACAAACTGTCATACTCTAGAAGACATACAGCTCTATTGACTAAGTTAATGCATATCAACATCTTGAAAAAAAAATGGAAGACTGCTTATAGATGCTTTGCTATGTTGATCAGAATGAATTTTGTTGATATAAGATCCATTTGGCCCATAGGATTGGAGATCTTAACAAGATTATCAGAGGAAGAATTCATAAAGAAAAATGTTGAAGATGAAATAACATATGATATCAAACCCGATTTAGAATCTTCTGTTTCCAAAGATGAACAGTTCTTGAACTGGTTAGAGTCTTTCTATCCCATCAACATCACCATGAAGCTAACAGACGTTTCATATAAACCATTCCCATATAGGGTAGGAACTAAACATTCACCGCCTATGTTTGTCTTGACTTTAATTTGGACTTTGATTATGAAGAAGAAATTTAAAGCTGCTAATGATAAACTGACTGAACTCTTGTCGAGAAGACCTTATATAAATGAAGGTATTTATTACTTCTTGCAAGGGTTTTCATATCAATTGGAGGCATCAATGTTGTCTAGAAGGGCAGATGATATGGATAAACAAACCATAGAGAAACTTTTGTTTGACGCTCAGAAGTTTTATGATGAGGCCAAGACAAAAAATGTTGACTTCCCTCAAAACTTGATGAAAACTGAACTGAATCGGGTCAAAGCAAGAATTGCAGAAGATATTGAGTTTGGTAGAGATATACGTCCAGTGGACTATTTTAACGACTCTAATGAAAGATATGACGACAATATGTATATTGAACAGTCTAGGAACGCCGATAGTGATCCTGAAGAATTTGAGGAAAGAACAAGAGAAAGATTTGACGAGTTTGACGATTGACCTACATGAATATCAATATTGCATAAAAGACATATGAAAGTTTCTATAATTAGGAACTTGTCATAATTTCGAAATATAAAAAAACACAAAAAACAAACAAAAGCATAAAATCATTATTTTAATTAGCATAAAGAGAAACAAGATCTGATCAAGACATATTTGATTAAAAGACATTTGATAATCAAAACTGTTCCTGTAGATTCTTTCATAATTCATCAATTCTGACTGGATCAACAATCGGATGGTTTGAGACTTTCAACACCGTCGCTTTTCTAGTCCTATTCAGGTTCAAGTTATATTGATTCCCATCTAGCGATCTATTGGAGAGCTTCAATAATGTCCAATCAGGTGGGATTAATGAACCTGGTCTCAATACTAAAGCATTTGGATCAAGGGTTCTTGGATGTGATGAGGTGGCATGAGTATTAACAGTTCTTGTGAGGTTGATGGTTCGAGTTGGTGGAACTGCAGAATGATGTGTGTTGATTGGATCATTGGGCTGTTGTTGTTGTTGTTGGATGGGAACATCATGATGTTGGTTCAAGTCAGGTACTGGTGGATGTTGATGCGTAGCATGAGGAGGCTCTGGACGATGCTGTGGTTGTGGTTGGGTTTGCTGATTATTGTTACCAAAGACAGGCGCTTTACACATTGGACAGACTTGAGATCTTGCAAACCAACCCTTCAAACATCCCAGATGAATAATGTGGCCACAGGACAGTTTCTTTGGATTCAGTTTATAGCCTGTGGAAATTCCCTCTGTGGTCATATCTTCCAGGCAGATGATACATAGATTATGAGTCTCATCTAGATCTTCATTCACTGCATTTGGTAATCTTGAGTCCAGCTCTTTGGCAGCTCTTTGATATCTTCTAAACTCCTTGATTTGTGTAGCCATGCTGATAGTATTAAAGAAAAGGTCCTTAAATAAATAGATTGGGAATCTATAAGGACCAATGAAAGTGAAGAGTAAAAATACCTGAATAGATAAAGTCAAAGCAGTATGGGCAATTCCCAGAAGTTTCATATAGTAACTTTTGTCCTCCATTGAGTCTTCATCAGGATGTGATCTTAAATAGAAGAGCTCCCAAGTGTTCAATATGATTTTACCCGTTTGTAATGTCAAATCTAAAAATAAAGTAACGAACTCAAACCCAAAAGCAAAATAAACATCTGGGTTTCTTCCAAAACAGTATTCAGCACATGAATAGACCAACTTGAAATCAACGTATAGTAGCAAAACCAATGTGACCGTGTTTCTTGTTAAAATGACTTGACTTGGACTGGTCGCATTTTGGAATATGAATTCAAATCTATCTTTGAGAATCCAATGAAACACTCTCAAAAACAATGAAAACAAAGTCAATATTCCAGGTATCAACAAAAAGTCGTTACTAAACATAGTCAAAGCAATCAAACTATTGATAACGGTGAATCTTGAACGTTCATAGATTCTTTCAATTTCAATAAGTCTTAAATCACCAAAAAGTAATCTCTGAAGCCCTTTACCTATGATTAAAGCTAATGACACAAGCCAGTTAGCTAGGATAATGATGCTGACACCTTCACTCAACTTGACACCAGCAGCATAAAAAGTTGGACTCTCTTCAAGCATGGGGTATATAGTTCCAATTGCTAGCAAATTGCTTATCTAGTTCAAGAGTTAGTCATGCACAGAAAGATCAGGAAAAACGTTGAAGGAGAACTTACTGCAAAATATATGGCAAACTGGGCAGTATGAGACACCATCGCACCAAAGAAAAAGCAGTTCTTTCTGATTAAGTCGATGTTTCTGTTGAGTGGAGTTGATTTGGAAACGTAATCATTAACAACAACATTTTAATTAATGGCGGCCACGCCGCTACAAAGCGCGAAAATTACCTCATCAATTATTATTAATTAAAGAATAAGCACCTAATCAACCGTTGAATCAAGACTCTTTTAGCTATTCGTTAACGACAGAATGAGTGGGATTGGCCTAAAGCTGGGCTCACTTCTTCTTCGGACAATTGCCAAACCGATTGCGGTACGTTTGGCCTGTATTTAAGGGTCTATATGAGCAAAAAAAAAAAAAAAACTAACTAAGATTAGAGCGCTGTGAAACGACAAGCGAAAGAGCATGAAAGTTTCAAGAAAGTGTGTATTTCCATAGCACAGACCATGCATAAGACAGACGTATCACTTAGAATGAAACTTTTAGGTGAGAAAGGTGCAAAAATTCGTCCGTTGAACGATAAAAAGGCTATAGAGAATGGTGCTAATTTTTTATCCGAATCATTCATATTCTCTGTAGCTGGAGGTCTCATTATATTTGAGTCTTGGAGACAGAGACAAAAGACAATAGAACGTCGCGAGAGCGTGGCTGATGACATAAAGACTTTACAATACGAGATTGAGTACCTAAAGAAGAAGTTGAAAGAATATAACGTTAGATTAGATGATTATGTTCCTCCAAAGGAGTATTATCCATCGGTGTTGAAATTGGATGGTGATGGAAACGATGCTGGTGCCGTATTAGAGAAGAAAATAGGGAAGCTTGATGCCAAGATTGAAGAACTAGATAAGAAATTGACGGTTCGTGAAACAGTAGCAACAACAAGCCCTGCAACATTGGAAAACAAGACTGTTGAAAAGATCAAATAACTGTACATAGATCTAGATCAACGATAGACGAAAAGTACAAGTCTGCATGAAATAGATATCAAAAAAAAAACATTTTCAAATAGTATACATAATAAAACAGGAAAGAATTGCTTAAAGACTAACCAATCTCTCATAAAATTAAACAAAAAATAAGACGACCAATACCATACACACCCACCAACATCTCAGAATAATATACTGTACAAAAGAATAACACTAATCCAACCAGTCATCACATTTGATCCTTATTTTTGACTTGACCAAAACAATTACTTCTAGTTCAAAATTTATTTGTGTGATTTTTTCTTTTCAACTTTTAATAGTAAAGCCTGAGGTTAAAGTGATCGTTAGTAAACAATAACAACGTAAGGGGAATAAAGAGCAACGAATAAAAAAAAGTTGAATACATACTTTGTTGATGTGTGGCAAAACACCACCGTAAGCAATGGTAGCTTTGATCAGGGTATCTAATTCCTCATCACCTCTGATGGCCAATTGTAGATGTCTTGGGGTGATTCTCTTAAGTTTCAAATCTTTGGCAGCATTACCAGCCAATTCCAAGACTTCAGCAGTCAAATATTCCAAGACAGCAGTCAAATAGATGGCAGCTATAAAACCTGTGTTAGTACAAAAGCCATTGAAATGGTTGGTGATTATGAATGTGGAAAATATACGTACCTTTGGCACCAACACGGATTTTATGTTGAGCGTTACTTTTCAAGAATCTTTTGACTCTTCCAACTGGGAATTGCAACCCAGCTCTGGCTGAGTGTGATTGGGATCTGATACCACCATCTTTGGCTCCTGATTTACCTTTACCACCGTGAACTTTACCTGACATTTTCTTGTTTTTTTGTTTTCAATGCTTTTCGTTGTTATTGTTGTTTGTTTACAAAAAAGGAATTCGATTTTCACTTTTTTTATGGCGCCTCCCAAAAAATCGCGCCAAGTTTCTGTGAGGAAAAATAAACAAAGCGTTTCCATGACAACAAAACACTCTACTTCTTACATAATCATTCTTCAGTTGTTTGATCATTCATTTCAATTTCAACTTGACTTCTAATTATATACAGGATGAGTTTTCAGTTATGTGCACTAGACTAGGTGAGAGACTAGAACATACCACCACCCATACCACCCATTCCTGGAACTTGTGGAGCACCTGGAGTTGGTTCTGGAACATCAACGATGGCACATTCAGTGGTGGCCAATAAAGATGCAACACCTGAAGCATCAACCAAACCACTACGAACAACCTTTAATGGATCAATGATACCGGAAGAGATCATATCGGTATATTCACCTTTAGCAGAATCGTAACCTTTGTTGAATTCTTCACCATATTCATCAATAATCTTACCAACAATAACTGAACCTTCTTCACCAGCATTTTCAATGATTTTTCTGGCTGGTTGAGTGATGGCTCTTCTAATGATGTCAACACCTAATTTTTGATCAAAGTTATCGACTTTGACATCTTTTAAGACTCTTGATGCTTTCAATAAAGCAGTACCACCACCTGGCAAGATACCTTCTTCAACAGCAGCTCTAGTAGCATTCAAAGCATCGTCATAACGATCTTTCTTTTCACCAACTTCAACTTCTGAAGCACCACCGACTTTAATCACGGCAACACCACCAGATAATTTAGCTAATCTTTCTTTCAATTTTTCTTTTTCGTATGATGAGGTTTCCTCTGAGTTAACAGAAGATTTGATTTGTTCAATTCTTTGTAGAATGTTTTCTTTTGAACCTTCACCATTCAAAACGACAGTATCTTCCTTGGTAATGGTGATCGAAGCAGCTGAACCTAGTAATTCTGGAGTACAGTTTTCAGGTTTCAAATCCAATTCTTCGTTGAAGACGGTACCACCGGTTAGGATAGCAATATCACCTAGGGTGTTTTTCTTGTTGTCACCGAAACCTGGAGCTTTAACAGCAGCGACGGAGATTTGACCTCTGATTTTGTTCAAGATACATGCAGCTAATGCTTCACCATCAATATCTTCAGCAATGATTAACAATGGTCTTCTTGCTTTGATAGCAATTTCGAAAGCTGGTAGGATATCACTGATTTGAGAGATTTTCTTTTCGCTCAAAAGGATCAATGGATGTTCCAATTCAGCTTTACCATTTTTGGTGTTGGTAACAAAGTATGGAGAGATGTAACCTCTGTCAAATCTCATACCTTCAGTGACTTCTAATTCATCTTCCAAAGTTTTACCTTCTTTGACGGTAATGACACCTTCTTTACCAACTTTTTCCATAGCAGAAGCTAATAATTTACCAATGTGAAAATCACCATTGGCAGAGATAGTGGCAACTTGGGCAATTTCAGCACTAGTGGTGATTTCTTTCTTGTTTTTTTGAAGGAAGTCAACAACGGCTTCAACAGCAGCTTGAGAACCTCTTCTCAAATCCATTGGGTTACAGCCAGCAGCAACATTTTTAACGGATTCAGTGAAGATGGCTCTACCTAACACAGTGGCAGAAGTTGTACCATCACCAGCACTTTCATTAGTTTTTGAAGCAACTTCCTGTAAAAGTTTGGCACCCAAGTTTTCGAATTTATCTTTCAAAGTGATTGATCTGGCAACAGTAACACCATCTTTGGTGATTTTTGGAGAGCCGAAGTCTTGCTCAATCAAAACATTTCTACCTTTTGGCCCTAAGGTAACGGAGACAGCATCAGCTAAAGTTTCGACACCTTTTAACAAGGCAGCTCTTCCTTCAACACCGAATTTCAATTCTTTGTGGGAAAGGTTTCTTGCCAATGACAAGGCTTGTTTCTTCAATTGTGGACGAGTAGTGTTCAACATTTTGCAGGACAAATTTCTTACGTTTGAATGAAGACTCTAAGGATTGGAACTTTTAGAAAAGTGGATGATTTTGTAGTTCGGGAAAGATTTTGCTAGAATTTTCTACGAGGTGTTTGGATGTTACATACAATAAGTCATCAATCATCAAATTCACCGGTTCTTTTAGAGACGAGTAGTAATCTAACAGCTTCAGATTAGAAGACTATACTAGTGTAGCCACTTGGACACTATTGCATGTTCAGAAAGGCAAACTATGGGAGACAGAGAGTTACAAAGCTTATCTTGGGCGCCAGCTGACTGTATTATTTGGCGATCAGAAATTGGCCCGACGTAGTCCACGACTCCACAAGCCAGTAGCTAGGCGGTAGCTGGCCTAGGAGTACCACCTCGTCGTAAGTCGTAAGTCATAACTACCAGCCGTAGAGCTCAGCCAAGTGGTGCTACAACCCTCAATGACAGGAATAGGCAATGACTATAATCCTTCAGCCAGTAATTAGAGCTAACCATTCTACAAAAGCTTGTCTGTAGAAATTCTGGAGATGTTGATGATAATGAATGATGATGGAAAATTTTCGGCATTGATGCGGGAATGCTGGTACACTCAAAAACAGTCACGTGGATGAATACTGGTTTGTTGCGATGTGTCAATGGATATTTCTGTAGCTTAGAAAACGCATGACTCCAACTCTCAAGATTGTCATCAAGTTGGTGAGCATCAACGGGCAAAATATCCAAGAGCATGACGGATGTGGATGTGGATGGTATGTATTTATGAGTGATTTATCCAATGGACTACTAACATAAACATATAGGTTTCGCTTCAATTGAGGCCTTATTCTATACTGTCTTCCACCCAACAGAAGGAACCAAGGTGTGTCACCAAGTTCCACTAGGTTCAGTTGTCCCACCAAAGAATCCAGTTTCAAGTGATATTGTTGATCCTTTATTTGATTTTGATGTTGTGAAGAATTATATTATACCCAAAGCCCCACTATGTGATCGACTAGTTACACTGAAGATTGACCAATATAGACTTGTTGGATACCCAGTATCAATCAATGCTCCTTACTACGCCAGGAATTCATTCAGTTTCAACTTCTGCTTCGTCTTCAAATACGATGTTGACACTGTACCCTATGAGTCTTCCATCAAGAGACTGGGAAAACTATTCAAAAACCTTGAAGAGCAGTATCAGATTCTATCAAAGAAGGAACAAGATAAAGCATATTTCAAAAACGATAAGGATTCCAACAACCAAGACTCATCGCTTTCATCCCAGGCAACCGTTGATTCTTCAAATGGACTGAGCTCAACCGCCAAGACAACAAAACCATCAACATACGAAAAGCTACTCAGTGAATTGGATAGTGATTCAAATCCATCTACCCCTATAGGTATCTCTGTCAAACATAATCGAGCTTTGAAATTAGAGTCAGTTGAGAATCTGATACAGCAGATTTACCAGGACTTGAACAATTACTCTGAATGCCTGATACCAATAGATGCTGGTAACTCAGTTGATATCAAATTACTACCGTTGCAGGCTCCACCAGCACGAATAAACCCAGAGGATGTACCGATATCAACAGTGAACTTGGAAAAATTCATTGATGTTAATTGGGATCCAACAATGCTGAAGATTCTTCCATTCATAGATGGTATCAATTCTGTTAAGAGAATAAGTGAACTGGTAAATGCTGACTATCATGTTACTAAAATTTGTATCCAACATCTGATGTATTATAAGTGTATCATTCTGACTGATATATTTCAATTCTCAAATATCTATGCACCAACCTATGACATTGATCTCTTCATAAAGGACAACCACATGGCTGCCGAATGTCAAGCATATGTCATCACCCCCTCACTTTTTAGCTCATTACCATTTGATGGAACCAAGAGACCAACAACAAATATAACCAAGTCTTCGGAATCAGTGAGTCGTTCTGCAAATTCACATTCTGTCATCTCCCTACTTGGTGCTGGTCGTCAAGCTAGCAGAGAGTCGGTAATTTTGCCATCCAAGGCTAAACTGTTCTACTTATACCGATCTCTACATCAAGGGCAAACGGTGAAACAGTGGTACAAAGAGCATTTCTCAGACCTAAAATACATTGATGTTAGAAAATTCTTGACTTTTGGTGTGCTCAGAGGACTGATTTATAGAGTGCAGTCGTATCCAACTATTGACTCTGTTTTCTATCAAGACTCCAATCAACTTGATGATTTACTGGACCACCTATCAGTCAATGATTCAAACAATCGTTCAACCGCAACCAAATCTGAAAATCCTCATTTTCTAAAACAGAAAACATCAGCGAGTCCCCAAATACCTGAGAAAAACCTCTATCATGAGATTGTCAAACACTTGAAGGCTGTGGATACTTTTGACTCGATTTGTACCGATCTAGAACTTGATAGAAAGAGGGTGGATACTCTCCTGCGAAAAATCGGGCATCACAACATCATAAATAGCTGAATCTGTGCTGAAAAGTCCCACTGATCATATATTGATGTGTCCCATACCAATTGTTTGTAACCATAACAACTCCCCGTATTATTTTTTGTAAACAAAAAATTAGTTAGAAATTAAAAAAATGTAAACAAACCCAAAGAGTAGAGAGCGATTGCCTAGATACAACTATATTACAGAAGCTTCAGATACAGGATGAGTCTGGATAGTGAGAATATCCAGGTAGTGGTGCGGTGCAGAGCACGGAATCAAAAAGAGACCAGCACCAAAAGTGCTGTTGTCGTCAACGTACAAAACGAAGAAGGTGATGAGGTTTTACTGAATCCCTCAGATGAGACTGGGGTGAGTGCACAATTGAACTCCAAGGTCTACAAATTTGATCATGTGTTTGGACCAATGGCTGATCAACATGCAGTGTTTCAGAAGGTAGCTAGTCCACTCTTTGATGAATTCCTGAAAGGCTACAACTGCACGCTATTGGTCTATGGGATGACCTCAACAGGGAAAACTTACACAATGACTGGTGATTGTGACTCTACTGCTGATGGGAACTTGAGTGAGAAGGCTGGTATTATTCCCCGTGTTTTACTGAAGCTGTTTGAAGTTTTAAGTGATGCGGCTGTTAAGAATGATTGTGTTGTTAAATGTTCATTTGTTGAACTGTACAATGAAGAATTGAAAGATCTATTGAGCCATGATGCCAACAAGAAGTTGAGAATTTTTGATCAAAAGCCTACTTCAGGCTCAGCTATACCACTGCCATCTCTATCATCCGCGAATAAATCTGCCATTCATATACAAAATCTTGAGGAGGTTATAATTAGAGATGCAGAACATGGATTGAAAATACTACAGAAGGGGTTGAAAATACGACAAGTCGCTGCTACTAAGATGAACGATGTTTCAAGTCGATCTCACACAATCTTCACCTTAAACTTGTTTAGACAGAATACCGAAACTGGAGAATTGTTTCGCATATCTAAGATGAATTTGGTGGATCTTGCAGGATCAGAGAACATCAGCAGGTCTGGTGCTCTTAACCAAAGGGCGAAAGAGGCAGGGTCAATTAATCAGAGCTTGCTCACACTAGGGAGAGTGATCAATTTATTGGTTGAAAAAAATCAGCAACATATACCTTATAGAGAATCAAAATTAACCAGACTACTCCAGGACTCTTTGGGAGGCCGAACTAAAACATGCTTGATAGCAACGGTATCCCCAGCCAAGATCAACTACGATGAAACTCTTAGTACACTAGAATACGCAAACAAGGCCAAAAGTATCCAGAATAAGCCACAGCTGGGCTCATCACTCTCCAAAGATATTCTGGTAAAGGAACTTAGTGCTGAGTTGTCCAAGGTGAAAGCTGATTTGATTGCTACTAGAACAAGAGATGGTATTTATATGGACAACGATAATTATGAAGAATTTATGAATGACATGCAGGAGTATAAAACGGAGATCGAAGAGGTGCACAGATCATTGAAGTCACTCAAGAATAAGAATGAAAGTTTAAGATCTCAAATGTCCGCTGTTGAATCACAAAACAATGAATATCTTACCATAATCAACACTCTGAATGCTACTGTCGATAGCCTCCATAATAAAATTGATAAGCAAAAGCAGAATGAGAAAGATCTCATGCTATCCTCATCAAAGTTCAAAGAAATCATCAACGGTATCAACACAAATTTGGCAGCTTTTCAAGATTTTGAGAGTAGAGCAAAGGAAATGGCGTCTTATGTCTCAGATACAATAGTGAAGAACATTTCTGACAGTATAATTCAAACTTTGGAGGATTTTACTCCTCAAAGAGTGGACGGATCTATTGCCAGTGAGGTTAATATGGTTAAAAAAGAAGTGGACGACATGATACTATCCCTCCAGCAATCAACCTATAACTCATGCAAAAGTATAAGTGAATCGATCTTGTCAAAGTTTCCAACCTTGTTTGATCAATTTGAGACAGATATACGGCAATTGCAGAGCACAATCAACACATTAGAGTCTAGTTTAAGTGCTCAGCTATCTAAGTTGTCCAGAGAGAATAATGATTTGAAGTCTGTCTTGAGTGAATCACTATTCAATAATCATGGTGATGTTTTGGAGCTCGCTGTCTCTCAAGTTCAGGCTCAGCTTGAATCTGAAGCCAATACAATGACTGAGAAGTTGATTACTTTAATCAAAGAGAACTCAACTTTCCAGCAAGAGTCCATTAGTAACAGATTTAGAGAAACAATATCGGATGTTATCCAAACTGAAAGATCCCACCTGCAAAGCCATCAGAACAAATGGGACGAATCAACAAGAGAGATTTTAAATGAATGTGATGCTAAGACAGCACAGTATAAGCAACAGCATGAATCTGAGCTATCAAGAATCCTTTCCGACATCAAAAAGACAAACAAATTCACAAACATATCATCTAGTGTTATTGATAAAGAGTTGAGCAAGATCAATGAGTTGACCTCAAAGTTTCAATCTAGCAAAAAAGTTGTCGACCAGCTTGATATCATTGAGTCCAAGTATGATCTGACTCAAAAAAATGTCAAGGCCCTATGCTCAACCTTGAATACAACAAAGTCTGAAGTTCAGCAGGTCTCAAGCCATTTGACCAAAATCACCAGGGACCAAGGTCCAAACCTGGAAGCTCAGGATATAGACAAAATTATTGAGGAGATCGAAACAGAACAAACAGAAATTAAAAGAGCACTTCTTCCTACAGGCAAGACTCCCAAGAGAGAGATTCTTAAACTTCCAAACAGAATAACTGAAGTTGATGGTACCAAATCACCGCCAAGATTTCAGCTGATTGGCCAAAGGTTCAACTCAGCCCAGTCAACTAACTCAAATGAGAAAGAGAATGCAATGGTAATGAAGAGAAAAGCACCAGACCAGCTTCCCAAGCTAAATGCAAATAAAGTACCAAGGTTGTCTAATGGAAGAGGTAGGACTACCACTCAAATACCTAAGCCTAGAAGATAGGGGATTGCGCAATATAATAGATAATAATTGTACTAAAGATACCTTTTCGTACTCATCGGAAATCGGTTAGATGTCATGTACTACAGCGCTGTCTCTCATATATGTTTGATTGATTTCTAGTGATTGGTTCCTTCATCTTAAGTCTGAAGCACCACTGATGGATCTTCTGAACTGTTCTAGAGAGTTGGATGATCTGGTTGAAGAGGATGAGGATCTCCTTCTCTGTTTTCTAGCTTGAGTAGGATCCACATCTAGTTTACCGTGCTTTCTGGCAATCAAACCTAAAATATCCGTCAACGAAACAACCCCGATTAGTTTTCCGGCTCTACCTTCACTTTCAGGGATCAATGGGTTTGATTCAGCAGTTGAAGACACAGAAGTTGATGCGGAGGATGGAGTTGAAACAGATGATGAGCTATAAGGACGAACAACCCACAGTCTATGTGACTTTGTGGCAACCAATTTGGCAACTGTTCTAGCAAGTGATGATGTAGGGTAGACATGAAATATTGGGAATGAATCTTTTCCATCCTCGAGACCTCTGTGATTTAAGATAACAGACACAAAATGCAAACAGGATTTGTGTAATAAAGCAGATTGTGAAGATTTTGTGACATGTTTGGTATCCGTAACAGAAATGTTACCTAGAAGATTCATGGAGTGATCAACAACAGCAACTGATGATATTTTCTCGGTGTTCATTTTGATGAGAGCATTGAGAAGCGGCTCATCCCCGTAAACGGATATAACTTTAGAGTTTCCGATGTTTAATTCACCTAAAGTAGATTGGAAAAGCGGTTCCAAGGAGGGAAATCTTCTAGCATTGTCCCAAAAGTACTTGATCAATCTTCTTTGTGATAAGATACCAGTAATTTTAGTCGTAGCTTCGTCAAATATAGCAATTCTATGGACACCAGTGCCCAAGATTTCAACAACAGATGATAAGGTCTCGGATTCAGGGATTTTGTAAAATGGGTTCTTTGGAGCAAGCTGAATGACAAACTTGACAGGGACTTGGTCTCCACGTTTTGCTTTGTTTATTAGCTGTTTCACTTCTTCTGGATCTTTGAAATAAGGATTCTGAGTGAACGATTGCTCGCTAACCTGGAGCTTCCCTAGTACCAACAATAAATAAGCATTTAAATCCGCGTAGTCAAACGTCAGACAATTTACATCATTATCGTATTCTTCCACAGGTAAAGATGTTAAGTTATGAGTGGTCAGCACATTAAACGCTTCCTCAACAGATAAACTTGACTTGATGAAGATCAATTTAGCAGATTCTATAAGTTCGCTCAATCTGACATCTTGCCATTCCTTGAGAATAGAATCTCTAGTGTGTGTAGTTGATGTAGTGTTAAGAGAAGAACTGGATGATTGTGAAGGGTTTCTGGTCAAGGAGGAGGCATTCAAGTGTAAATCCAGGGGGTCCAGGTTTTCCAAGGGCGGTGGGGTTGAGAGAAGTTCAACAATTGAAGCTTGTCTGGATCCAGCCTTCTGATGAGGGTTCAGTTGAGGACTTTGAGGCGTTCTGAAAGGTGATAACTTCGAAGGGGTTGGTGCCATTGTTCACTGTGATTTTTATCTAGGACTGTTCAAACGTGGGGCGAATAATCAGCAAGAGTTGGGAATTGACCTAAGATCGGCGAAACTTATCGGAGGAAAAGTTCTAATGACTATTATTGGGGGTACTGTATCAGTTTATTTTTCGATCAATCACGTTCAAAGGATTTTAAAGCAATTTTGTGGACTGTTGCTGCTTATAAAGCTTCTATGTGGATACCTTTTTGCGGTTTCTTGTTTTTAAAAGACGAAAATTTTTTAGGAGTAAAGAATGGACACCTGGACACCACCTGGTCACGTGATGGAGGCTTTCCCAGGCTCAAAAGGCTATAGCGTTCTTTGTATTCTCTCGTTCTAAGCGGGTTAGATTTCTCTCTTGGTGTCTTCTACTCTTTTAATTTTCAAAGATATGCTGGTAAGTTGGCGATTGTTGAAATGGATACTGATTTAGGGCCAGAGACTTTTGATCAAGACGCTGTAAACATCAATTCGTCAATACCGCAATTATCAACCCTTGCTGAACTCCCTGACGGAAGTTATGAAAAGGCGGATTTGAACTCACTTCCCAATAGCACAAGAGTTTCGGTTGATTCAGAAATAGTATCCAGCGTTCATAGTATTGTGAAGCAATCTATTGATGAGAAACTTCTGGTTGTGGAGTCTCTATTCAATCTGAGGTACAAAGTCTCTCATACACCAAATGAGTTGATATGTGATAGTTCCACCCTTGATAGATTTCATGTGGTTAATGCATGTCTAGATGAATTACGTCAACCACAATTGACATTAGAGTTGTCAAGTATCGATTTCTTGAACGTAATTTTTCAACCAATAATGAGCAATTCGGACGTACAATATGTTCAAATGGTTCGTCAAAGGAGATCTAGTAAGGATGATGAATGTGAAATCACTGTGAGGATCTTCGATGTCCTATCTCAAAATGCTGCATTTCAAACTTTGATCGAGAAAGAAGGGGATGACGAGGAAATAACTGCTGACATTAATGAATACTCAAAAGACATGAAGGATGCATTTGAGAAGGAGACCCGAATCATCGATGTAGTCGAAAATTACAACATGAATAAAGCAGCTCCTGACAAGATCAACATTCCCAAGTGTTTATACAAAGGTCCTGTTATCATTGTTGACTCGACCGTGGAATCAGTTCATTTTTGTTGGTTCATACTAGGAGAGGTTGCTCTTCGTCTGTCCAGTTCGTCATCCAGTGATTCTAACATATTTAATGAAATGGAATCAAAGTTAAAGCACCAACAAGGGCTGTTAAGAAACATCGAAAATGAAGGTTTAGCTACTGCAAGAAAGGAGATGTTCAAGCTCACAGAGTCTCTGAGTGGGTTATCGAATTATAACCAGGAGAAAGACTTTGAACCCTATATTGAAAGTGCCTCATTAGTAAATCAGGAATCAACTAGATATTTTGGCTATGGAGTTGGCTCTTGAGTCCATTACAGCATTCAGTCTAATATATATATATATACTATATTGCAAACTCATGTAGTGACAAGACACAGTTTCTCATTCATACTGTACCCAGAATTGACTGGATTTGACTTCTTCTAGGTCAATTGAACGGGCCACCACTTTCTTGTCGTCACTTTTTTCAAGTAAGTACAGTTTTTCCAGTTTCAAATCATCAACAATGTAGTTCAAGACCCTTTTAAAGTTCAGTCCAACTTGTGAAATGGAGTGGCAGTCATCGGATAAACAAAATCTTCCATCACAGTGCTTGATAGCCGCCTTAGCTATATCACTTTTAGGGTATGGTGTATTCCAACCTTTTCTGATGGCCGAACTATTCAACTCGATCAGACCTCCGTAGGATTTTATGAACTCGAGGTTTTTAACAATTAGCAGCCAGATATCATTCCAATCCCTTTCAATATCTATATCTTTGTAAAGAAGACCAGTGGTAGAGTCCAGATCATCATCGTGGACAAAGAGCCTTATCAAATCAAAGTGACCCACAACCTCTGGTTTCACTTCGGTCAAAACCTCGTACTGTAACTCAAAGTACTCCTTGAACAAATAGCGCATACCACCGCAAACATCCCTTGCCTTTTCCCAGAGCTCTCTATTAAAATCAATAGCTATTTCTTTGACGAAGTGAACCGACCCGACAACCATATCAATATCATACTTTTTTTTAATTTCGTTGGTGTATTTGATATGGGCCGTATTCAACCCTTCAACCTCTAGGCCAACTAGAATTTTCGTTTGGGATACTGTAGACTGTAGACGTTTAGCGTGGTGATAATATGTATCGAACTTTTTGGCAAGTGTTTCGGTTGTGAATTGTTGTTCAATCTCTTCAGGGTATAAGAACTGTGAATCCAATCGGGGCATGTGTTCCGTCAAACAGAAGGTATCGAATTTCATATCAATTGCTCGCTGAACAATTTCATCAAGTGTGTCTGAAGCATGTGCGACATAATCTCCACTGTGACTGTGATGGGTGTGCATTTTGTGTCGACCAAGGTAGAGCTAAATTATGGGGAAATATTTTGTGTTCTATGTCTGCGCGAGCTTTGTTTTTCAGCTTTGCTGGTCTGCGGCTCTGCGCTAAGCTCATTCTGAATCATGATGGACATTGGTATAATAGAAACAATATGATTAATAAATATGAACAATGAGTAAACTAAATAAGTAATAAATAAGATAAATAATAAATAAATAATAAATAAATAAATACTGGTTAATCAGTGTACTGTTTGTGCTTTATAGCTATGTGATGTCGTTCAAGTGCTTCATAGTTGTAGCTGCGTCGTAACTTGGAGCAGGATCCTCAATAACACTTTTGTATTTCTTCAGTTCCATCTCAATGGAGAGTCTATGAAAGACTTTGATCAACATTATCAACTTTGCTCTGACAACAGTCTCAGGAACATAAATGCCATTTTTTTCGAGCTCTTTCAAGGTCTCATAACCTGACCAACGATTATCTGGCATTTTGATGAAGCCTCCATCCAAAATGTCCTCAACAATCTGGTCAGAGAAAATCTCTCTGAGAGGGTGCTTTGGATTAGAGGAGTGCACGAAGCTCTTGCTATTGGACTTTAGGAGATCTGATATCTTCAGTATGAATGTTGAGCTCTTTTCAAAGCTATAGGTATTCAAAACGTACTTGAATATTCTCTTCCAGGTGATCGGTTTAATTTCAGAGCAATGTTCTTGACATTCAAAGGCCAGACATAAAACGTCATAGCCAATATCATCTGACTTAAAAAGTCCTTTCTTCACCAACAAGTTCTGCTTTCGTAACATCACCTTCACGAGTGAATCAATCACATCGCTCGATATGCGACTCTGAGGATTCTCCAGAAGATTGTTAAGTCTATCCAATGCACTTCTGAACCTCAGAATTTTGATGTCAGAGTATACGAAAAGATTCTCCATGTCATCATCTTTCATATGAGATTCTATAAGGTATGTCTCCAACCTGTCGAAAACTTTCACATGATGATAGAGTCTATCTTCAATGATCTTCCGTATGCATTCAGTCACAAATATTTTGCAAATATTGAATCTTCTCTCTGGTGTCGTTGCTTTTCTTATCAATGATTTACAAATCTCAAGAGCAGCCGGGAGGTGATTTGATGTCCTTATAGTAGCAACCATGGTCTCGGGAAGAAGATATCTCAGCGATTGGTCATCAACTGAGGTTTCAGTGAAGTTGTAAAAATGTTTTGGACTTTCATGAAGGACTTTTCCAGCCTTTGACTTTAGAATTCTGGAAGAGTTAGGAGAAACCCCATATCTCTCTGACAAAGTATCCAGTACCTCAGGCTTAATTTGGGACTTTTTATGGAGTATTCCCCAAAAATCATAACCAAATCCTTGTTTTTCAAACATGGCAAGCATACTCCTCAATGTGCTCTTTTGATCTACTGTTTTGCAAATATATAAGGCAAATATCTTTGAGGTTGACTGGGATAACCATGCTTCGTCTATATTGTATCTGGAGACTGATTTGAGACAATGTTGAAAGCTCCTCAAATTGTTATACTGCAACATCCCACTGAAAACTTTCTCCATGTGCCTACTTGAGTCTCTTGGAAAATCCCCAAATGAGACCAGTATGTTGTTCCAGGTATGTATGTACGTTTCATTGAGCTCAAGTTCTGTCAAATGATCCATTATATACTTATAGTACTGCTTGTTCTCCACTTTTTCATATAATGATGCTAGAATTCTAATTCCATCAGCTTTGTCCACAGCAAGTCCAACATTGATAAGGGGACCCCAAATTATCAGTGGCTTAGAAATCAAGCAACGATTAACCACAAATTTAGCATTTGCATACTTTTGATGGTATATATATGAAGCGGTCAGAAGCTCAGGTAGATCATCAGGAATATTAAACTCTTTGCTCAATTGGGAATCCGAACAAAGACGCACCATTGCAGCAGCTATCTCAGGAATTGACATACTAAGTTTGACAGACTGTCTCCAGAACAAGATCTGATCTTCGTTCACAGCCAGAGATTCTCTCAAGAAGGACAAATCATTCATAGATATGTAGGACAGCCATGTGTTGTATACGTTGTCCAAATCAGCCGGACCATATGTTTGAATATTGAGAACATCACGTAAAATATTGAACGGAACTTCAGGATTTTTATGGAACTTCTTTATTATTGGTGATTTATCTTTCAGGTAGGGAAATAATAGTGGTTTTGACGGACTAGACATGGAACTGTATAAGCTGGTTGATGTGATTTGTTGCAGAAGTCCCCTTGACAGCATGTGTTTGGCTTGCCGGCTGGTAGCCCTCGGGTAGATCCAGCTAAGGCTATAATGTGCCAGCATTGATCTAGCGTGAGGGAAGCCCGGTCTATAGCAGTCGTAGAGTTCACCGACAAGTATGAAGAGGCTTCCAGTTCACTTCAGAACAGACAATGAATTATGGGGTCGGGCACTCGGTGACATTCGCATCAAGACATACCCCGCGAACTCGTCCTGGAACATCACCAACCGCCTGCTCTACTGGATCAAATTCTAGGTAAAAGTCAGACACGTTAACACACAGTCAAACTATACAAAGACCAATCGCAAGACAATAAAAAAAGATGGCAGGCCATGCTGTTGATGTGCCCGTCACCAACTTGGACGAGACAGATGATGATATCATGACTGAGACCGATGAGGAACTGGATCCAACAGTTCTTCAGGATGACTTTGAACTAAATGATGAAGATAGTCATATCTACAACACCAATCACAGACAGACCTTGAGTTCAAAGATAAAGGAAATTGTTGGTCGATTCACAGCTAAGGGCTATACCCGTGTTCCTAAGCCAATAGCCACAAACGGTATCGAGCTCGCTTACCGTGATGCTGACGACTCTTTTGACTTAAGTGATGATGAATTCATACTGAAGAGGCAATCTGCTACCTTGTACCATGCAACCATAGCACTGATAAAGAAATACACCATAGCCTCAATAATTCTGGGATTGATAATAACAGTCATTGTTCTTTCTGTTCTCTTATCCAAGAGAGGGTCACATCCTAGAGAAGAGGTATCCCCAAAGGTTTTGCTCTCAAATGGAACAGCCCTCTTCTATCCAACAACAATTTTAATCTCCTTAGATGGGTTCCATCCACATTATATTTCTTCCGAATTGACTCCAACGCTACATAATCTTCTTACAAAAGGATACGGTGCTCCGTATATGATTCCATCTTTCCCATCATCAACATTTCCTAATCACTGGACTATTGCTACAGGGCTTTATCCCCAAGACCATGGAATAGTTGGTAATACATTCTATGACCCAGCTCTGAAGAGGAGATTCATTAATGTGATTCCTGACATGTCTCTTGATCCTGTATTCTGGGGTGGAGAACCTATCTGGGCTACCGCTGAACAAAATGGGGTTCGTTCAGCCATTCACATGTTTCCAGGGAGCGAAGTTCCATTTCTTCAGTGGAATCCTTCAGAAGTTGATAAGTACAATGGTACTGAAACTCTTGAAGCTAAAGTTGATAGAATAACGGGATGGCTTGATCGTGATCTTGAGATTAGACCCGAATTGATTCTTGCTTATGTTCCAACTATTGATTCACTAGGACATAAGCATGGAATTCATGGGAAAGAAATAGAACAAGGACTTAAAGATGTCGATTCATTCATTAAAAACATCACAGAATCTATTTCTACTAGAAACTTATCTGATATAATCAATTTCGTTGTTGTTTCTGATCATGGTATGTCTCCTACCTCCAATGATCGATTGATATATTTAGATGATCTTATGAATGTGACACAGATCCAATACACTGATGGATGGCCATTATATGGATTGCGACCATATCCTCAGTACACCGTGGAATCAATCTTTGATGAACTGAAGGCCTCATTCAAAGAAAACTCTGGATATTCTATCTATCTTCGTGAGGATCTCCCATCAGAACTGCACTTTGGTGGCCCAAAAGATAAAGTATACAATAAGGAATACTATAATAGAACTGCTCCAATCTGGATAATTCCTGATATTGGTTATTCTATAACCACACATGATGATATGGAACGTAAAGGGAATGACTATACACCAAAGGGGACACATGGGTATAACAATACTGAGGTTCTCATGCGTGCTATTTTTCTAGGAGACGGTCCATTCTTCAAATCAAAAATTGGTGATGAAGGATCAAAGATAAAACCGTTCAATAATATTGAAGTTTATAATTTTTTATGTGAGACTTTGAACATCAAACCTGCCGCACATAATGGTTCATCAGGTTTTTTCAGTAAAGATAATGTCCTTCCTAAGGATTGGAAAGACCCTCAATCATATCCAGGTGTGGATTTCAATATCGGTGACTTGCTGAAGGTCGAATCTTCGTATGACCTACTGTTCAGACCAAAACAAGACAGAGTCACTACGACGTTGGTGCCTGCCAAGGTTGAATCAAGCTCATCAGAGAGTATCATTTCCACCGTTGAGCCATCCGCTACTGTGCCAAATGAGCAAAACGACACCGATGATGATTCTGATGTTAATAGTGATGCCCAATCCAGTGGTGAGGATTCAGATGACGACTCAGATGTTGACGATTCTACGGTTGGTTCTTCCGCAGGAGATGATGATGATTATAACGGATCGCTGGATGAGGGTTCCTCCAATAAAGATGATGAGTCCGAAGACTCTGATGACGAAGAGTCCGATGCTAAAGAAACTCATGATGAGAAACATAAGGGGTTCTTTGAAAGTCTTGAGGATGATTTGGAAGAATTGGCAGATGATATAATAGATGAGGCAAAGGATATTGCTGATGAAATCCATGACGCAGCTGAAGCAGCTTATGATAAAGTCATGGATCATGGAAAAAATGATGACTGAGTTTCGGTGTGGTTCTTGATTTACATTCATTTCCTCGGAAAACATCTACAATACTACGCTAATCCAGTGATTGAACATAAGATCTCAATACCTATCCAATGAAAGGTGTTGTTAGTCGTTAAATAATATTTTGAATCAAAGTTTTGACACTGATTTCTTGTTTTGCCATCCAAACCCAACTTTCTTTTGAGTACCAGGTGAAATGATAACATTTAATACCGTAGTTTTTCCCCTACCAAAATTCTCAAAGGCTTTTGTCAGTGCCAAAACAAGTTGGTTTTTATCTTCAACAATAAAGCCTTCAGCTCCCAAACTTTCGGCCAATAGATCATACCGAGTATTCTTACTCAATGCTGTCGATGGTAGAGCTGCATAATTGGAATAAGAATGCTTATTAGAATCGACACCATGGTATAGACCACTGTTATTCATTATTATGACAATAATAGGGAGATGTGATCTAACTGCCGTTTCTAACTCTAATCCAGAAAAACCAAATGCAGAGTCACCTTCAATGGCAATAACATTTTTTGTTGGATTGGCTGCTTTGGCAGCGATTGCATAACCTAAACCAACACCCATAGTTGCATTCGTTCCTGCATCAAGTCTTTGTCTAGGATAGTTTTGAGGAAACGAGATTCTAGCAACATCCATCGTATTGGCACCCTCACTGATGAGTATAGTATTTTCTTCCAAAGGTGAGATGAACTCACGAACAGTCTTGTAAACATTATTGTATGACAGTTGCTCATTCACAGTATTTTCTTTCTTAGCAAGCGATTTGTTATTGTTGAATATAGTGGCAGACAATTCAGATGGGATGTCAGAGGCCTTAAAACTCCCCAACTCTTGATTCAACTCCTCAGTAACAATTGAAATATCACCAACAAGTCCATACTCAATTGAAGTGGCTGAATTATTTCCTATTTCTTCAGGATAACTATCGACTTGTATGATTTTAACATCAGGGCTAAATCTTGGTTCTTCACCAAAATGTAAGATCCAATTCAATCTTGCACCAAGGAGAAGAATCACATCTGCATTTTTTAAAGCTTGTGATCTAGCAGAGCTAACATTCAATGTGGATGAATCCGGTACAACTCCTTTACCCATTGGTGTGGGAAGAAAAGGAAAATTGTGGTTTACCACAAGTTTGGTGACATTTGTAGATGCATCACTATAAGCTGCACCTTTACCTATTATAACCAGTGGCGATTTGGCATTTTTCAAAGCTGCAACTGCCTTCTTTATCTGAGATAGTTCAGGTTTGAATTTGGGTACATTATCAGGGGATAATGATATGATTTTTTTCAATATAAGTTCTGATCTTTCAGTAGTAAGCTCTCCTTCAACGATATCCGCAGGTAGATCAATATAAGAAGTTCCAGGTTTACCAAACATAGCTGTTTTGTAACCTCTAAACAGAAAGTCAGAAACCTGTTCATAGTTCAAAGGCTTCCCTGTGAATTTTGCTTGTGAAGAGAGGAAGCTAACCTGATCAAGTTCTTGGAATCCACCTTTATTGACATCATCAAAACTAGAAGACCCTGCAAGGACCAATAATGGCCAACGGTTTGCGTTTGAGTTGAAGATACCAGCCAAGGCATGAATAACACCAGGACCACCTACAACCAACAACACACCTGGTTTCCCAGTAAGGTAACCATACGCAGAAGCAGCATATGAGGCAGCCTGTTCGTTTCTGAATGAGATGAATCTGATACCTTCTTCAATCAACGAATCACCAACCTCCACGATTGGGATCCCAACGATTCCAAAGACAACCGTCACTCCTAATTTCTTTAGCGACCGAGCAATGAGACGTGCACCAGAGATAGACGTTGACATTTTAGCTGATGTGGTTTCTCAAACTGATAAAAAGTGTGGAAAACATCAAAATTGTAAGATTTTGTTTGGTTTTTAAATCATTTACAAAAAAAGCGGGGGACGGGCCGATCGTTACGCGTCACGGTCCGAATGGTATTAGAGCTGCGCTGTTTATTATGTAATAGTTTTCAAACCTCTCTCTCTCTCTTTGTACAAATGAATATATATATATAATATCTGATGATAAAGCTAAGCCTGACACTCACAATTGGCTCTTGGGAATGGAACAACATCGCGAACATTATCAACACCAGTCAAGTAGCAAATCAATCTCTCAAATCCAAGACCAAAACCTCCATGAGGAATAGTAGCATTTTCTCTCAAGGACAAATACCATTGAAGTTCTTCAATCTGCATGCCTCTATCTATGATTTCAAACTTTATTTTCTCCAAGTCATGTTCTCTGAGAGAACCTCCAATGATTTCTCCAATATCAGGGACTAACAGATCGAAACAAGCAACAGTCTCACCATCTTCATTGATCTTCATATAGAAAGGTTTCATCTCCTTTGGATAGTCAGTGACAAATACTGGGCCTTTGAAGTATTCACCAGCTAGCCATTTTTCATGTTCTGTTGCTAGACCGTCTTCATATCTTACAGGGATTTTAAATTCTTTACCAGACTTTTGCAGAATGTCTAATGCGTCCCTATATGTAATTGTATCCCATTTTTTTTCATATAGTGATTTCCACCTCGTCTCTAACAGCTCAACAGTACTTTTGGAGTCTTCAGTAGACCTCTGTGATTTTAATATGTTAGAAGCGACTTGATTGGTATCAATAACCAGATCATTGATAAGATATTTGATCATAGACTCTGTAAACTTTGTGATTTGATGGACATCATCAACAAATGCTAATTCAGCTTCAAGCATCCAAAATTCACTTAGGTGTCTATTGGTATCACTAGCTTCTGCTCTGAAAGTTGGTGATAGAGACCACACATTTCCCAACGAAGCAGATAAAACCTCCAGGTGTAACTGGGTGGATACTGTCAAATATGCATTCTTACCAAAAAATGGATCCTTTTTACCTTTGAAGTCTAATACTGATTTGGATTCGAGTTGAAACAATTCACCGGCACCTTCACAATCAGATCCTGTTATAATAGGTGGGTTGGTTTTAAAAAATCCTTGTTCCTGGAAGAATTGATGCATTTTAAAGTCAGCATAAGATCTGAATCTTAGTATTGCGGATAGATAAGAGGTCCTCCAACGAAGAGTAGGTAACGATCTCAAATACTGTAATGAGTGTATTTTTTTTTGCAAAGGGTATGTTTCTGGAACCGTTCCTATTATGCGTATACTCTCTGGAGCATCTTCCACTTGCAATTCAAACGGTTGTTCTTTACCTTTCGATTGTACCCAGCTTCCTGTTAGTGAAATAGATTGGCCTGTTTTCAACAAGGATGATTGTTTTGGGGGGATGACACACATCAAACTCTGATGTGTTGATCCGTCAGATAGATCAACAAATGCGATTTTCTTTAGTGAACGGACGGATTTGACATAACCATTGACAGTTATCGAGGAATTCAATTCGGGAGGATTTTTGAACAGCTGACTTAACGTGGGAGGCAATCTCGTGGATAGTGATCTTACTAGACCCCTTTCCAATAACGGTATAGAGTGTAGAGCTCCAATTCGAAGCATCTTAGTTGATGATTTCAAGTTTGGACAACATACATTTTCAGTGAGATCACTCGCAATTTTTCATAGAGGCCAGAAGAATCGGAAAAAACATCTAAATATTCACCCAAAGAGGCAAGTTACTAAATACGGATAAAATAATATAGTGGATGTATAATTAAAGCATTAAACAACGTCATAGTTGGTGGCATCTTTGTGTGTCCTACTCTGCTTGTTGTAACTCCCCACCCTCAAGGCCATCAATTTATCTAGCTGGAAATCCGAACCTCTGAGCACTTGAACACACCCAGGGATTGGACAGGCTTTTGAAAACCCACCTTTCCAAGTGCTTTTAATTCCTTCAAGGTCAAAAGTATGCCCACACTTTTTGCTGATATACGGGGCTTCAAAAATTTTCATGGTTAAAGGACATCTCAAATCAATAGTTCCACCTTCAATTTCTAGATCATCATCATCATCTCCTTCATCATCGTTTGGTAAAGGTTTATCTGGATTTTTTAAAACGAACGAGGCATTTTTCAAAAAAACATAATCAGGGGAGGTTTTATATGATATATCGTTTATGATGAAAAGAGGATCTTTCAGATTATTCTCTAGTCGTCCTGTAAATGTATCTTCAGCTGATTTGCGTTTATATTCGCCAATAGTTCTTACCGTAAGTTCTGGCTCGATTAGGCTGTCTTTCTTCGTCCCATTCTTTGCATTGGTGAAAGCCTTGTTAAATGTAGCATCACTGTTTTGTGTTTTCTTCAAAGTGTCATATGCTGCTATCAATTGGTTCAATGGATTAAGCTCATTTATATCAGCATCATCATTTGTAAGCAGTTGTTCAATGAATTGATTGGCAGCAGATAAAATATCTTCTTCAGTTTTTTTCAATTCATCCTCAGGCAAGAGATGACTTCTAAGCTTTTCCAGTAGGTCTATTGACTCAGAGGAAGCCACTGGGAAATACTTAGGCAATTCCATAATATTTTTGAGTGTTGTATGTGATGGGGGGCTATCTTGTTGAAAGCAGAACAGCGATAACGCGTTTAAGTTGACACTATTAGATCGAGATAAATATAATTCCAACTTATAGCTGATGATCTGACGCGTACGTACTAATACCATACGTCGAGGACGCGATACACAGGACGACTTCGCGGAGGATGGCCCCCCCGGCCCCCATCTATACTATGAGACGTTACCCGGGTAACTAACGAATTTCGAGTTTTTCGTTTTTAACTTGTTTCGAGCCGGTGAATTAACTGAAGCTCTAATCATAATAATAATAATAATAATAATAATACTGCGATTACTTTAAGTGAGAAGGCTGCTTAGATTTGAACTGAGACAAGGAGTGTGGTGGGCGATGAGTGCACACGAAGAGAACCCTGGAATCCACCAGTTAGACGCTTTCAGATTGATAATTCTGAGCGTTATTGAGTCTTTTGTCCATGAATCTTGGGAGAAGCCAATAAGTCTGGCAAAACTAACAGAAGTTATCAATAAAGACCCATACACAGAGTTTGTCAAACTAAATATGAACTCTAATTATAAAGATGTGGAATGTGATGCTATGATAACACTGAAAGATGTCATATTGTCTATAACAACCACCTTCCAGTCACGAGACATTCACATTTTAAAAGAAAACAAAGATACTTTTATATTGACATTATCAAGAGAAGAATTCCAAAATTTGGTGAATTTCATCACCAGACGATACACTGAGAATATGACAACCTCAGTTTATAAAGATGAACAGATTTACTCGAAACTGATATCTGAAATCTCTTCTATTCAAAAAGGTAGCTTAGACCATGAAATTATTCAAGAGTTTAAGAACATCAATACACCACAAGCTCAACAAGAATTACAATCACATCTTAATACATTTTCCAATATTCCACCATCAAACCAGAATATCCCATCCTCTGAATTCCAAAGAACCACACCACCTTCTCTTCATGTCCATGATTTTACAGGTCAACGTCCTATAAACACCCCACAAAGCGTTTCCCTATCAACCACAACAGCATCAAACAATCAAATTCAAACAAACAAACCCTTGGACTCTTATTCTGACACATCTATTTCAAAACAAGACGCTCAACCTTCAGGTAAATCACAAAATGAAATACAGGGACTTCAACTGCCTCCTCACCAGGATATTACGAATATTACAACATCCCAGACGAATCCCTCATCCCCAACTCAAAAAGTTCAACAAGATTCGACAAATCAACAAATTCAACACCAGATCCATAAGCACATACAACAACAATCATCAATATCGACATCATCGGAGCAAGGATCCCCAGTGTCAACAGTCTCAATCAATCAAGAGGAGTCACTTGATGGTCAAGAGAGATCATCGACACTTCGAGATGATTCTGCATCCCGTATTATTTCAACTTTAATCGAAGAACAAGAGAATAACATAGCTCAAGGGGAAGCAGAAAACATTGAATCAAAAGCCAAAGATGAGAAAGTATCTACAACACAGGTTCATGCTGAAAAGATTGAGGAAATACAGGAAGAAAAAGAACCTACGACTCTGCCGACTGTTATTAATGTATCAAAGGACGATGGTATAGATAAACCCCTAGAGGAACCTAGTAGGAAGCACAAATTAGAGGATGAGGAAGTAGTTGAAGCAACACAAGATAAAGATGACGAAGAAAAAGAATTATCACAACAGAAGGAGGAGGAGGAGGAGGAGGAGGAGGAGAGTTTGAGAAAAGATACATTTGAGAAAGAGGAAGTCAAGAAAGAGGAACCATTGACAAAGAAGGCCAAAACAGACTCAGCTTCCGAATCTTCACCAAGGAATAGAAAGTTACAGGTGATTGCAAATCCTTTAATTGCCAGTATATCTGCATATAAATATGCATCAGCTTTCTTACAACCAGTCAATGAAAGCAGTGCACCAGATTATTATTCTCTGATCAAACAACCTCGAGATTTGAAAACCATTAAGCATATGGTTAAAGATGGAAGATTACAGAATAAAGATGAACTTGAAAGAGACATTCTATTGATGTTTGCCAATGCCATCATGTACAACAAAACTGGTACTGATATTTATAATTGGGCTAAAGAGATGCAGTTTGAATCTGATAAATTATTAAAGTTGTTTAAAGAAGCCAATAATGAATCTACTTGAAGTGTGTAATCTAGTATGATGACAGGATGCAACTAATGAAAATTTATAAACTTGTAGTAAAAGTTATATACAAAATAAAAGTACCCTTGTCATTCTGAACTAGATCTGAAGTTCAATAGCAGTCTGAACTATGTATAAAAGTGAAATCATAAACATCTGAGCAAACCATCAACAACAACAACATCTATCGAGGTTCTCAAATACCAATCATCAGCATCATCATCATTGTGGTCGTCATCATCACCACCAACTCCATTGTGCATCATCTTTTCTCAACGTCTCATGTTTTGAGTCAATAAAGCATTTTGTTCTTGGAATCTTTGTCCGACTCTTTCACTGTGTTTCAAGAATTTTTCACTGCATTTTAAAATACAGGTTTCTTCCTTTGAACTCAATTTAGAAGAGGTGAAGTCATTGATACAATCACTAAAACAACGTTCAACTAGATTTGAGTATAAACGCATGAAATCTTTCATTTGTTTTTGCTCGACTAGTCTTTGGAAGTCTTGTTGTTCTTTTTGGTTTAATTGATCCATTTTTACAGTGTTTTAGATGGTTTGAAAGCTCTTTAATTTGGTGATATTTGTTACGAACTTCGACTTTTTGTTGACTTGATTTTCCCAATAGCAACGGGAAATTTTTTTTTTTTTTTTTTTCGGAAAACCATTGGGAAACCTACCAATTTGGACAGTTTCTGTTTATGGAAGTAACAGCCAGATCTTAAGCTATCCCTCTAGAATTTGAAAGTGGAAAAGGGTACTTTGCTCCAATATCATCAATCAGATGGTCTTACAATAATTCCACTCCTATCAATCCAACAAATATCCCCAATACTGATTTGTACATATCCATATATAGCACATTTATTGTTATGCGCACGCTTCTCCCCATCTGAAAAAGAAATACCAAAAAAAAAACACAAAAAATTTGGAACTGGCGATGAGCTCATGAGCTTCTAAAGAACCAGTAATTATTCATAAATCAGAATGGTCACTACGCTGACGTATACCCAAAGAGCCGAATCACATCCTTCTCCTCTGGCAAAACGTCTTTTTCAAGTCATTGAAGAAAAAAAATCCAATCTTTGTGCGTCTGTTGATGTGAGAAGTACCAAAGAGTTTTTAGAATTGGTTGATACTTTAGGTCCTTATATCTGTCTTGTGAAAACTCATATTGATATCATTGATGATTTTTCAATTGAAGGAACAATTGAACCATTAAAAGCTTTAGCTAAAAAACATAATTTTCTAATATTTGAAGATCGTAAATTTGCTGATATTGGTAATACTGTCAAAGCTCAATATGCTGGTGGTGCTTTTAAAATTGCACAATGGTCTGACATTACAAACGCACATGGAGTTACTGGTGTTGGAATTGTTCAAGGTTTGAAAGATGCTGCAGCTGAAACCACTAAAGAACCAAGAGGGTTGTTGATGCTAGCAGAACTAAGTTCTAAGGGCTCTTTGGCTAAAGGTGAATATACTAAACAAACAGTGGACATTGCTAAGACTGACAAAGAGTTTGTTATTGGATTCATTGCTCAAAGTGATATGGGTGGTAGAGAGGAAGGATTTGATTGGATCATTATGACTCCAGGGGTTGGATTGGATGATACCGGTGATGCCTTAGGTCAACAATATAGAACCGTTGATACTGTTGTTTCCACTGGCAGTGATATCATTATTGTTGGAAGAGGTCTTTTCGGTAAAGGGAGAGATCCAAAAGTTGAAGGTGAACGTTACAGATTGGCTGGATGGAACGCTTATTTGAAAAGAACTGGTCAATTGTGAGTGCAAATGTACCAATGTTTTCTTTGGCATAAAAGATAATCAAGTGATTCATTATAGGTAGGATTCAATACATCATGATTCATCAGAATGAGTAACGAAATGAATCGGAATATTGGTTAGCTAATTCCGATAAAATCGTGGCCATACGGGGCAATTCCGACGAGTAGGAAAAAAAAAAAACATCGAGCTGCTTAAAAAAGATCAAAATTGGATTTATCAATAGATTTACTCGAAATTTAATATAGAGAAAACAGAAAGATATCATCTTGTATATACCAGAATCCATATAGAGTCGGGTTTTTATAATACTTTTGAAACCATCGACCATCGACATAACTTCAATCACAAGCTTCTTCATATTTATTTATTTCCTGTCTCGCACACACCATAAATGTCACAATTTGAATGGCTACACATATGACAAATGACAAAGATGTCCATTTTGATGAGGACGTACCCACTCAAACTTTAACCAACAGAGACTCCCGTCTCGTTGGGCTTAGTACTGCCGGTATCAGAGCTCTGATGTACCAATTCACTACATTTTACTTGAGGACTCCTGCTAAGCTTTTCCGTCCTACTAGAGTTGATTATATGGCTGTTACTAGATTATTTGTGAATGGTTCAATGAATGCATATCCTCCTAGATCAGGGTCATATAATTTTTTTAGAGACTCAACACTTGGTGTTTTAATCTCTGCTATCAAACAATTTGGATGGAGATTTATCCCAGAAAGAGTCTTACCTCCTCTTATTGCCAACTCCGCCACAGGTGTCGTTTTATATACATCATATTTGGTTAGTTTACAATACTTTAATGGTGATAAAACAAACTTTTTGGATAATCCTTCTCCTTTTGATACATTCAGGGCAGGTTTTGTTGGGGGTGGTATTCAGTCATTGGTTGCTGCACCGATTGATGCTGTTTATTCAAGATCTAATGCAAATGAACTTTTAAAAGGTGAGCATCAAAATTTATGGAAATTTGCAATGAATAAATTAAGTTCTATTGGATTTTCTGGTGTTTTTGCTGGTTATACAATCAGTTTCATCAAAGAGAGTGTTGGTTTTGCCACTTATTTTTGTGTGTTTGAAACGATTAAGAATCAATGTTTTTATTTCACAAGAAACAGTATTGTCAACTATAAATATTACAAAGAGGTTTTATTCACACCAGAGTTTGATCTTTCTAAAGATGAATATTTTAAAAAAATTGAAAATCAGAGGAAATATAAAGCTTTAAGAACTTCATTTGTGTTTCTTGGTGGTATCACTGCTTCATTTTCTTTATTGGCAATTCAATACCCAATAAATAAAATTCAAAATATTCATTTCTCAAGATTGGAAGCATTTGATATATTCAATCCTGCAAAAAAATCTAAATGGTTGACAATTTACTACAACACATATGTTGATACTTTTGAGCATGTGTTATTTATTCAGTCCAAATCCAAACTGAGTTGGTTTGACTGGTTATACAAAGGATTTGGAAGAAGAGCATTCACCACAATCCCATCAACGACTATTGGGTTGGTGACATTGGAAGTTTTGAGAAACAGATTGGCTGTTAGTATTGGTCCAGAAGCATTTGAGGAGTGAAGTATGCGATGACGTTCCATCAGTTGAATATTCCATTGTAAATATCTTTTCAGACTACCTGGAATTATAAATATGCGTATGAATAAATAATAAATAGAGCTGATAATAAATAGAGCTAATACGAAGATTAGGCAGAAATGAATCACAATTCTCGTGTCTTGTACGACTTGAATGATTTCCAAACAATCTTCCAGTATGGATTCTCAATCTTGATACTTCTCAACAGATCGAAATCATTTTTTTCTAATTGATTCAAATACCCATGGAGAGGAATTGACGACATGAAAGGAACAAATAGACAATCAGGAACACCTTTCTTCCATTTTGAGGATTTTTGAATGATTAATTGATTTTTAGTGGACTTTATAGTATTTTGGATTTCTACTTTCAGTTGATTTAATTTCTGTTTGGCTGTTAATAAGTGATCATTTGCGGTTATTGAAGTCTCATAAACAACATCTTTTAAGTTGGAGTTGACATCTGTTGAATCTTCATGCCCTTGAAATAACCTGAGTAATGATTCCTGTGAGAGATGATGTTTAGCCATCAGATCCACAGGTAAGTAGACACGATTGTGATGTCTAGCGTAGTAGCTTGTTGCCAACACAATTGAAGCAATGGCTGTTGCCTGTCCCAAATGTGCAACAACTTCAACCATGAGATCCCGAATAGGTTCACTCTCCTCCACTAATGCCACTGTTGATGGTGATAATTGATCCGATAATAGCAAATTTTGGACCAAGTAGTTCAATTGTGAATAAGTTCCTTCACCATACGATGCTATTTCATCAACATTGAGAAACTGATCCTTATTGATGAACAATTTCCTACTTTCTAGAATCTTATGGAATAGTGAGAAGTCCAGGTTGAATTCGTTTCTCAAGGCTTCTCTAAGCAGTAGTCCAACTGGCTCACCAATAACACGATCAGAAGATGGATTTTTGAATATTTTAGAAAGCATATCATCCCAGAATTTCAATTTCAAATCACCAGTATTCATTCCGATTGAACCAGTGAGTTTCTTGTTTATAGCAGAGTTTTCAACGTTAAATATTCTAGATATTTCCAAGTTGAAAGTTTTAATGGCAATGAATGTGTCTCGAGCTGGAGAAGGAACGTACGCACTCAAAACGTAAGAAGATTTATCGAAAGTTCTCAGCTGGTCGAGGCAGCTTCTTCGTGCAGTGAACAATTGGGCCTCAATTGCCTGAGATGACACTCGTAAAACAGTTCCTGGCTTCATTTTTTGTGTTGATATAAAATTTTGTAATTTGTATGGGGTTCTTCTTTGTAAAGGTATTTTTCTTTAAAATTGAAAAAATTTATTATCATCATTTTTCTCATTAAAACAACGAAGCCCTTCGAAAACTATAAGAAATCGTAAAGAAGCATGAGGATAGAGAAGGATAATCCAAAAGTATACTTGGATATCTCAATTTCTGGCCGAAAAATTGGGAGAATAGTGGCAGAACTGGTGAGTTTATGAGATAATTATTATGTGTGATGATGAGATTGACATTAATTTACTGACAAATTGTTTTCTTGTTATAGTTTGAAGATAGTGAGTCTCATTGCAATCAAAAGTGAATAGATTTATGTACTAACACAGGCTAAATGAAAAGCTGCTCCTAAAGCTTCAAAGAACTTCTTAGAGCTTTGTACCACTGGTCAAACACTCGCTGATGGTTCTAATGTCACATTGAAGGGAAACACATTCAACAAAGTCATTAAGAACTTTATGATTCAATCAAGTGGGATAGACGTTGAAGGGTACTTCACTGAGCCATTCCAAGAAAACCTAGGAACTTTTGAGGATATTTATAATTTGAGTATGGCCAATACCACCACGTCTCAATTCTTCATCAATACTTATCCTGCACCACATTTGAATGGTCAACATACAATATTTGGTAAGATACTGAAGGGGAAGTCAACAATCAGAAGCATTGAATATTCAAGCGTTGATTCCCAAAGTGTCCCAACTGATGTAATCAAAATTGATGATTGCGGAAGATGGACAGAAGATCTTGGAGTCCCTGTTTACAATGCCTCTTATGATACTATTGGAGGTGACATTTATGAAGAATACCCAGATGATGATGAAAACTTTGATAAAGAAAAACCAGCTGAATCACTTATAGCCATCAATAAGATCAAGGACTCTGGATCACTATTGTTTAAAGCAAAGAAATATGAAGAAGCATTGTTTAAGTATAAGAAGGCTTTAAGATACACCAATGAGCTCATTCCAGATAGAGATTCTGAACCTGAATTAGCACCAAAGTTTGAAGATATCAAGAAAAAACTATTCTTAAACTTATCGTTGACTTCATTAAACTTGAAAGATTACAAAAGAGCCATTGATTACTCCACTTATTTATTAGAATCTGAATTCCCAATGCTACCAACAGAGAAAGCTAAAGGCTATTATAGAAGAGGTATATCAAAAGGAGAATTAGGGAAATTCAATGATGCTTTGGAGGATCTTCAATTATGTTCTGAACTTAATTCAAAGGATGAAGTTGTCAAGACAAAAATTCATGAGTTTGAGACAAAGATCAAACAACAAAAGGCTAAAGAGAAAGCGAAATATTCAAAATTCTTTGGAGGGAAGTAAATAAATCTATTATTTAATCATATATACATAAAACCCATATAGATTTATACGGCACAATATGACAGTGTGTTTTTTTTTTTTTTTTTTTTTTTTTGTTTTATTCCATTTAAGTCAAAAAAACGTTTAATTTTTTTAAATCGGCTGTTTTGGTAATCCCCCAATTTTTTTTTTTTTTTTTTTTTTTTTGGCCTATTCCATTTGAGCTAATAAAGCGTTCAATTGTTTTAAAACTGCTGATTTGGCAGTACCACCAGTAGCTGTTCTTCTTTCAACAGAGACTTCAAAATTGAAAACATCTTTAACATCATCATCAAATCTTGAATCAATAGCTTTGAATTGCTCTAAAGTCAACTGATCAATACCTGATAGATTTTCATCTTCAGCCTTTTTGACACATGAACCTGAAATGTGATGAGTTTCTCTAAATGGAACACCTTTACGTACTAAATAATCAGCTAGATCAGTAGCTAGCATATCCATGGTTAGTGCACCTTCCATTTTTTCTTTGACAATGTTCAATGTTGAAATCACACCAGTTGCAATTAAGATGGAATGTTCAACGGTAGTTAAAGCATCAAATAGTGGTTCTTTATCTTCTTGCATATCTTTGTTGTACGTTGATGGAATAGATTTGATTGACATTAAGAAACCAGATAGAGAACCAAAAACTCTACCAGATTTACCTCTCAATAATTCTAAAGAATCTGGATTTTTCTTTTGTGGCATTAATGAAGAACCAGTTGAATAAGCATCTGCTAATTTAATGAACCCAAATTCACCTGATGAATAAATAATTAAATCTTCACTGAATCTTGAAATATGATTCATGAATAAAGTTGACCAAAACAAAGTTTCAACAACAAAATCTCTATCAGAAACGGCAGCTAAAGAATTTCCAATCACACCACTAAATCCTAAATTTTCAGCCAAATATTCTCTATCAATACCATAAGGATGACCAGCCAAAGCACCAGCACCCAATGGAGAGACATTCAATCTCTCTATGATCTGTTGTAGTCTCTTGTAATCTTCAGTGAAGTAAGTTGCATACATGCTTAACCAATGAGCCCAACGAATTGGTTGAGCTTTTTGTAAATGGGTATAACCTGGCATCAAAACGTCCAACTCAGATTCAGCTCTCTTAACAATGGTTTGAATCAAATCTTTAAGGAAACCAGACAACAATGTCAATTGTTCACGAACATAAATTCTCATATCTGTAGCAACTTGATCATTTCTTGATCTACCAGTATGAACTTTCCCAGCAATATGACGACCAATAATTTCACCCAATCTTCTTTCATTAGCAGTATGAATATCTTCATCACCATCTTTCTCGACAAATTCACCATTGGACCATTCTCCCTTGATGATTTCCAACCCACGATGTATCTCATTGAGTTCTTCCTCTGTTAATAATCCAATTTTGTACAAACCTGAAGTGTAGACTCGAGTACCTTCCAAATCAGCAGCATACATCTTCTGATCGTACGGTAAAGAGGCATTATAGAGGTTCATTAAAGGATCGGTGGCACCTGTGAAACGGCCACCCCATAGTTTCAATTCAGCTGGTTTCTCAGACATTCTGGAACTCAATATTTTTGTGGTAATTGTATAAATTTGATGGAAGTAGGAAGAGAATTTTGTTAAGCAGCGTTTTTTCATCATGAGTCAAATTTGCCGATAAGAAGAAAAAAAAAGTGCCGGTTCTGGTATATTTCTACATTGGGTAGTTCTACAAAGAATATTATTATATAAGCACAAATTGAATTAAGGAAGAAGCTCTATAAAACGCTACTGCTCATGGTTTACATCTTCCACTGAAACGAGGATATAAGGAACAGTCTCTGACAGTGAATCTGTTTGTCAACCAAGCCAAGATACGCTCGGTCCCCAAACCATAACCACCATGTGGAGAGGTACCATATTTACGTTGGTCAATAAACCAATAATAGGCATTCAAATCGTTGATACCTTCACGTTTGAAACCTTCAATCAACTCTTCAAGACCTTCAGAGCGCATGGATCCTCCAGTGATTTCACCAACAGTTGGCATTAGAACATCAACGGATTCGGTGACTCTTGGGTCATCATCACAACGTTTCATGTAAAAAGATTTTATCTCAGCTGGGAATCTAGTCAATAGAATTGGGACACCAATATCATCAGTCATCTTACGTTCAGCAGCTTCAGCAATATCATCACCAAATTTGAATTCTTCACCTTCTTCATTTTTGATTCCATGTTCGTTCAACCAATCTAAAGCATGAATATACTCCATACGTTTGAATGGGAATGATGGAGCAACAAAATCTGGGTTCAATTGTTTAATCAATGGACCAGAGATTGGATCATCCAAAACATATTTAACAGCTTGTGTTATCATTCTTTCAATATGACTCAATAAATCATCAAATGTTAAAAACGCTAGTTCTGCTTCAACGTGAGTATATTCAGATAAATGACGACGAGTATGAGATTTTTCAGCTCTGAAAGATTCTTGAATACAATAAACATCACCTAGTGCTGGCAAACAAGTTTCCAAGTATAATTGAGAAGATTGTGTCAAGTAAGCTTCTTCCCCATAGTAGTCTAATTTAAACAAAGTGGAACCACCTTCAACTTGTGTCTGAACCATACATGGTGGAGTAACTTCAGTCAAACCTTCTTGTTCGTAGAAACGACGAATGGCTCTCAATAAAACAGCACGGACTTTCATAACTCCACTGATGGTTTCTCCACGTAGAGTCAAATGACGTTGATCTAATAATAATGATGGATCAGCACCTTCTTGAATTTTGTTAGTGAAGGCTTCTTCACCACTTGGAGCTAAACCAATAACTTCATAATAGTCAACCACTAATTCAATACCACCAGCAGCTTGTTTTCCCTCTGGTAATTTTTCAATGGTACCATATAAAGTAACGGTGGTTTCTAAAGTTAAAGTTTGGGTTTGATATGCATTAGCTAAATCTCCAGATAAGACAGCTTGTAAGAATCCAGTACCATCTCTCAAGACAATAAAAGCAAGACCTTTTTGGGCACGGAAACGATGTATCCATCCAGACACTTTGACTCTTTGACCAACTTGTACATTTCCAATTTTGCTTTTGATGGCAGTTGGTAAAGATGAATCTTGTTTGATTTCAATCTTCAAAGCTTCTAATTTTTTAGCAGCATCATCAGCTTCTTTTTGAGCTTTTTGAGCTTCAGCAGCTTTCGCCTTTTCAGCTTTCTTCTTCAAACCTTCAACACCTTTTTTGGCTTTTTTCAGAGCAGATGCAGTGATTTCAACATAACCATCAGTTTCGTCATCTTTCTTGTAAGTAAATATTTTAGCATCTTCTTTGACAAAAAGAGCAAAAGCAGCAGTTTTGAAAGGATACTCTTGGGAACCCACGGTTGACAGTTCGTCCACACCGGACACCTCGTTGACGTAGACGGACATTATGATGGCTTCTTTGCGTGTTTATTGGAAATTTTGGTTGGAAAAGAAAGTGGACTTTTAACGATCTGAACAAAAATGAGCGTCCTGTTGATGATTCATAGGCACAGTTACCCGGAGTCACGTGATATATATATATATTGTTCTTCCTCCTGTGACTCATTATAGTTAGATTCATAATAAGCAGACTGCTATATACACTAGATATAATGTGGAAAGGACTTTAGACTGATCCTTATATCGTTCTTTCAATGAATTGTTCAGCGAGACATCAACCAAAAACTCTTTCTTTTGGGAACTCATCGCAGTAATCGGTACACGCAGCATATCATCAATCTCCATTGAAAAAACTCACCAAAAATTTGTTTGGCCCAATTTTCTGATCCTGATTACGCTTGAGCTAATCACCAGCAATCACACAACAAAATGGCTCTAGAAGCTTCATTGGCTGCATTATCAATTGCACAAGTCTCCTCTCAGGAGTCTCTCCCAACAAAAGCCCTTGTTTTTAAACCAAAAACTGCTAAAACTGCTGCCCCAGTACCAATTGTTGTCTTTGCCTTACAATCAACCCAAACTCCTTCAAACATTGTTGCATCCTCCGCTGCTGTCAAGGATCCAAGATTAGCCAAAGAAGATCTTGTTCAAGAGTTTTTTGCTGTATCTCCAAAAGAGTTTTCTGTTGCTAATATCACCAACGATCATGCGGGTAAGATCAAAGTCCTAGTTGATAAGGAAATCTCTGACTCAGCTATCTATGAATTATCAACTGAATCATCTAAAGCCTTTGTTGAAGGTAAAGCAATCCTTTCACATTTGAAAGCAACTGGTGTTGAATTGATTACCGTTGATTTCGCTTCTGCTCCAACTCCTGCTCCTGCTCCAGCTAAAAAATCAGCCAAGATTGATACCAAGAAGGACAATGCAGGTGCTTTAGAAGATGCCAAATTGATTGGTGTAACTGTTGATAAATTTTTGGATTTTCCAGGTTGGTATCAACAAATCTTAACCAAAGGTGAAATGTTGGAATACTATGATGTCTCTGGTTGTTACATTATGAGACCATCTTCATACTTTGTTTGGGAACAAATTCAAAGTTATTTTGATGGACACATCAAGAAAATGGGAGTAAAGAATGCTTATTTCCCAATGTTTGTTTCTTCAAAAGTTTTGGAAAAGGAAAAAGACCATATCGAAGGTTTTGCTCCTGAAGTTGCTTGGGTTACTAAAGCTGGTAGTTCTGATTTAGAAGAACCAGTTGCAATTAGACCAACTTCTGAAACCGTCATGTATCCATACTATGCTAAATGGATTCAATCATACAGAGATCTACCATTGAAATTGAATCAATGGAACTCTGTTGTTAGATGGGAATTTAAACATCCTCAACCATTTTTGAGAACAAGAGAATTTTTATGGCAAGAAGGTCATACTGCTCATTTGACTTTTGATGAAGCTAACGTTGAAGTTTTACAAATCTTGGAACACTATCATAACATTTACAAAGATCTTTTGGCTGTCCCAGTTGTTAAAGGTAAAAAAACTGAAAAGGAAAAATTTGCTGGTGGTTTGTTCACCACTACTGTTGAAGGTTATATTCCAACAACTGGTCGTGGTATCCAAGGTGCTACATCCCATTGTTTGGGTCAAAACTTCTCTAAGATGTTCAACATCAGTGTGGAGAGTCCAGAAGGTCCAGACAGTCCTAAATTATTTGCATGGCAAAATTCTTGGGGTCTATCAACTCGTGTTATCGGTGTCATGATTATGATTCATTCAGATAACAAAGGTTTGGTAATCCCACCAAGAGTCGCTCAATATCAGGCTGTTGTTGTCCCAGTAGGTGTCACTGCTAAAACTTCCAAAGAACAAGAAAATGCTATCAATGATGGTGCTAAAGAAATTGAATCCAGATTGGTTAAAGCTGGAGTGAGGGCAATTGGTGATTACCGTAAAAATTATTCTCCAGGTTGGAAATTCTCTGATTGGGAATTAAAAGGTTTACCTGTTCGTTTGGAATTTGGTCCAAAAGATTTGGAAAAGAAACAAGTTACTGTTGTTCGTCGTAATGATTCTAAAAAATACATTGTTGCTCTTGATGATTTGGAATCAGAAATCCCTAAAATCCTTGATGAATTACATGAAGACTTATACTCTAAAGCTAAAGAATCTTTTGATTCTCATAGAATTGTTGTTGAGAACTGGGAAGATTTTGTTCCAGCTTTGAACGGCAAAAATGTTATCCTATCACCATGGTGTGGTAGAATGGAATGTGAAGAAGATATCAAAGAAGCTTCGGCCAAGAAAAACGATGGTACTGAAGAAGAGGTTGATGAAAAGGCTCCAAGTATGGGTGCTAAATCTTTATGTATTCCATTTGACCAACCAGAATTGAAAGAAGGTACTAAATGTGTCAAATGTCAACAGAAGGCGGTCAATTACACAATGTTTGGTCGTAGTTATTGAGAAAGTGCATTTCTAATGATAAGGATAGATGTATAATAATGCAAAGCAATTTGTAATAGTCTATTGTGTGTATTCGTCAAGTAGTCTCCAACCTGATTTTGATGAATCCCATCTGGCTATTCCTTTCAACATTGACCGGATCATTGTCAAATCCCTCTTATCTGAGATTTCAATCTTACAAGCATCCAGTATTTCACTTGAACTGGCAAAATTATCTTCCTTCTTAGCAAGGAACTTAGTCATATCATCAATCATCTTGACATGTTTCTCATCAGTGAATTTGTTTGATCCATCTTCATTGAGCTTTTGACTTTTCATGTTTGAAAGAATTGACAGGGAAGATTGTTTAGATTTTATACCTGAATTCATTTTAGATTTACCAGCGATACCGAATCTCCCTGTGAATGTTGGAACACCAAGTCCTGCTTTTTTGACCTGCTTACGAGAACGTTTCAAGGCTTCAAGTGCATCATTTGCCACTTTTCTTGCTTCACGTTCAACAATATCATCTGTAGGTTTTGAATGTTGATCAACAACATCATCATGCTTGACAGCCTGTGCAACAGATGGTGAATTCTTGAACAAGCCTCCCATTAGTCTATCATCTTCAGTTTGAGTTTCAGTTTCTTCTCTATATGTTTCTAGCCCACTGACACCTTGAATCTTGGAAATTTTTGTCAAGTCATCAACGTTTTGTTTCTGTTTCTTCTCTAAGAATCTACCTTCGAATCGTTCTTCTGAACTAGAATCAAAGTCAGATAATGTGAACAAGTCATGCAACTCACTATTTTTGAAGAATCTTTTCTGATTTGGATCTTTCAATATCTTATCGGTAAGTAGTTGCTTGAAGATTTGACGATGATAAATCTTCTCTTCGATAGATCCTCCAATTACCAGTCTATAGATCAGTACCTCTTTCTTTTGGCCCAATCGCCATGCACGTTCTCTTGCCTGTAAATCTGTAGAAGGATTCCAATCAGGATCAAATATAATCACTCTATCAGCACCGGTCAAATTGACACCCAAACCACCAACCTTTGTTGTCAATAAAAAAAGATCATAGTCTTCATTGTTAAAAGAGTAAATCATATCTTGTCTTTTACCAATACCTGTTTCCCCACTCATCTTCATATACTTGTAATCAGCACCTAAAGCATTTCGTAAGAATTTCTCTAGGATCACCATCATTTGTTTCGTCTGGGTGAAAAGTAATACTTTATGTCCTTCTTTTCTCCACTGAGTCAAGATGGATTTCAAAACTTGTAGTTTCCCTGATCTCGAAGGATCACCATATCCAGGTTGACTTTCCATGAAATGGACATCTGCTAAATCTGGATGATTACATATTTTCCTTAGTGTATCAATAGCACCTAAATATGAGTTGACTTTGAACTCAGTTGATTTCAAAAACTGAAGATACTTGTCCTTTTGATATTTCGTTAACCTGCACATAAGCACATACTCTTGTTTTGTTGGTAGATCCTTAGCAACATCAACTTTCATTCTCCGTAGTAAGAAAGGTTGTATCAGTTCCTTCAAAACAACAGCTTTTTGGTATCCAATTTTGACTTCCAAATTACTTGCATTAGCATACCCTCCAGCTTTGATTGGTTGTTCAAATTCTTCTTGAAAAATGGGCAAAGTTCCTAATCTTCCTGGAAAAATAAAGTCAAACAAGGACCATAACTCAACTAGATTATTTTGAATAGGTGTACCGGAGAGAATAATCCTGTTATAGGTTTTCAGTCTTTTACTTAGAATTGTGATATTGGAATCTGGATTCTTGATTTTGTGGCCTTCATCAAGAACAACATATCCCCAGTCAACGTTTAATAAATGATCTTCATAAATTCTGAGACCAACATAACTGGTAATCAAGACATGTCCCTCCTTCAGGAGTGTCTTCATAATAGCTTGGGCTTTAGCTGAAGATTTCATCGCCTGTATTGTCTTCACTGTGTTCGAATCTTCGTAAGCCTCTTGAAGTAATGCCTTCTCGAAATCTTCATCTTTCATTCCACCTTTACCAGTCATTCCTGACCCAATAGAATGAAGAACCATAGTTCTCAGTGGTGGCCACCATGTATGAAATTCATTCACCCATTGCGTCATGACCGTTGCAGGACAAACAATCAACACAGGTTTATCTAATTTCCCAGAATAATGTAATCCAGCAACAAATGAGATGATCTGGATTGTTTTGCCCAACCCCATCTCATCACTAACAATTCCACCATGCTTCTGGGCGTAAAGTTCATATAGCCATTGAACCCCAGTTTTCTGATAATCAAATAATGATGGATATATGTCACCGGGTATTTTAAAGTTATTATCTAAAACAGCATCAGGATTTTTTGGATGTGGTTTCTGCCATTCTGGAACTTCGTCTGTTCCTTTATCATTATTTGTTCTCATGTCGTTTCTTCTATGAATCCAAGTATTTAGACGGCTCTGGTAGAATGTCTCATCACCATCATCGGTATTTCTGATCTCATCTTCAGTTAGTAGTTTGATCTTCTTCTTTGGTCGGAGGTCTTCCTCCTCTGTTTCTGATCCGAAATCCTCTAGGACATCTTCCTCATTAACACTGTAATCATCTTCTTCTGATTTCTTGAAACCAGGTGTTCTTAGATTTTGATGAGATATTGCCTCTTGTGGTTCATGGTGCGTTGCATCTTCCTCCAAAACAAACCCAGTAGAGTTACCAAAGGCAGTGATCTTACCTGTTCTAATAAGAAACTCCTTTTCTGATTCATTGGGTAATCTTTGACCATCCACAGTTGTCATCTCATCCTGATTTTGGGCAATTTGTTGATTCTGCTCCAGTCTGGCTTTGATATCCTCAATATCTGCAATTGCTGGGAGCAACTTCGTATCAGTCAAAAGTTTGATATGCTCTTTCAGTTCCTCCTTCTGTGAGATCTTTGTTCTTGGGTTCACAAGTCTATCTTGAAGCTTCTTTATCTCATATTTGAACTTCCGAACCTGTTCCTGAGCTTTCTCCAACCGCTTCTGATCTGATTCCATTTCTTTTTGATTGATCAATTGGTTCGCATCTGCTTGAATTTGGTGCTCCAAAGAAGATTGTTCCACAAGTTTGATACCCAAATCCTGAAGAGTTTCATTCCCACCAGGGATATCTTGCTCTTCTGTCATATCAACAGTGATATAAGATGGAAGAACGTTCCTTGCTTTTCTACTTATGGATCGATTCGAGAGACTGTTTATGTCAAATACCCTCTTAGATGGTCACCCGGCTTTTGCCTTCCAATAAATTCTGTTTTGCTGTTGTTGCTGCAGAAAATTATGGACCCGCGAAAATCGTGAACTTATGGCTTATAATATATTTTGGCGTATAATTCAACTGTTTGACCCTCTATGCTGAAAGCTTTTGATTTGGGATTGAAAATCATTCAGTGAAGACAACAGCCATTTTGCAGCTTCTTTCAAAATTTGTGTGGTTTCTTAATTCTTAATTCTGACACAGTTTTCGGGTCTGCATCTCAAAACGGAAGACTGCCCGATGAAAAGCCGATAAGCGATGACTTCTTTAGCGAAATTTAATTGATCGAGATTAGTATTTCTAATCTTGAAAAGGTCTACAGAATAGTCGGTCAACTACACTCTGGAACTCTGCAAGATTGAAGAGTGATTCCCCCCATCTCTATCTGGCAATATATTTATCATTAGACATAGAATGCCCAAAATATCGAGTAAATTGGAAATCAATAGAGTCCAGGAGCTCGACTATCTGCTGACTCAGTTGAAGCCTCTGATCTTAAATCATATCTCAAATGCTTCCAAGCCTGGAGCGAATATAGGCCCAAGAACTACGCCATCAGAACTGGCAAATCTTGTTCCACTGGAAACTCCAGCTAAAGGTTATGGTAAAGATGGTGTCTATGGCATTTTTGAGAAAGTTTTGAATAACTCAGTTGTAACGTGGCATCCTGGTTTCTTGGACAAGCTATATGCATCCACCAACCCAATTGGTGTTATCTCAGATCTGCTATTAAGTTTATTGAACACAAATAGTCATGTTTATACTGTGTCCCCAATCTTGACTCTCATAGAGAAGAAGGTATCCAAATCATATGCTAACTTGTTTGGTTTCTCTGGTCCCTATGCTGGTGGGTTGACATTCTCGGGAGGTTCTTGGTCAAACATAACAAGTTTACATATCGCAAGATCCACCCTCTTTCCTGAAACGAAATCACATGGTAATGGAACCCAAAATTTTGCAATCTTTACATCAAAGCATTCACATTATTCTGTTGAAAAAGCTGCTATATTGTTGGGATTGGGATCTCAGAGCGTCATCAAGGTTGATATTGATTCAAACGGTGCTATGGATATTGCCGATCTTGATCGAAAGATAACGAAGAGTAAAGAAGATGGGTACACACCATTGTATATCAATGGTACTGCAGGTACAACTGTTTTTGGCTCATTCGATCCTTTCGATGAAATAAGTAGGATTGCTAAAAAGCACAATATCTGGTTCCATGTTGATGGTTCTTGGGGTGGTAACGTTGTTTTCAGTGAAAAACAGAAACATAAACTGAAAGGTGTAGAGAAGGCAGACTCAATAACAACCAACCCTCATAAACTACTAGGTGTTCCAACAACTTGTTCTTTCCTACTGTTACCGGATGAAAGAGTTTTCCAAACAGCAAATTCACTAGATGCTCCATACCTATTCCACAACAAAGAAGCTGATGATACATTCTATGATTTGGCCGACGGTACCATGGGATGTGGTCGTAGAGCTGATTCTCTGAAGTTTTATCTGGGATGGTATTATTATGGTACTGAGGGTTACTCTGAAAGAATCAACCATGCTTTTGATATCACTGCTTATTTCACTCAAAAAATCTGTGACAATCCATCAAAATTCAAACTGGTTTCCTCGAATCCTCCACCTGCTTTGCAAGTCTGTTTCTACTTCAACAAAAATGGGGATTTCAGTAAATCTGACCTCAACACTAGAACCACTAGAGAAATTGTCAAGAAACTTCATGAGTCCGGTAGATTTCTAATAGATTATTCACCTGCTGCTGGTATTGATGGAGGTGAATTTTTTAGAGTCGTTTTCGTTAGTCCAATTGTCGATAGTGACCTTGTGGATGAATTATATGACTCTATTATCAAAATCGGTGACCAGCTATAATAGACTACAGTATTTTTCACTCAAAAGTAATTTCCATAGCTTATATATTCCCCCTATATCAATATCTTAGAACAGCCTGAATATTTGTAGCTCTATGGGACACTACACGAATATATACATATATGATACAAGATCAAATAAAAAAAGCCCCCACCAACATAACCGTAAGAAAACAAACCAAAACACACCACTTTCTTAATCTTTGTTCCCAGAATCCAGGATTTTCAACTTTCTATACTCTTCTTGAGGGTCAAAGTTCCCAGAAGATAAATTTTCATACTGTTGATCATATTTCCCTGTTGAAAGTGGAGCGTTTCCTCTCATTCTCTTTGACATATCAAAAAACCCCTTTCTGCATTCCCAGAATGCCTTCATCTGAGCTTTGCATAGCTCTGGTAGTGCCATCGATAGTTCTGGATTCTCGATACACTCTCTTGGAGTGTGTCTCTCTATAAGAACACAAGGCGATCTCTGCAGACATACAGCGACTGCTTTTCTCTGATCTTTGCAACTGGTTGAACGGAAGTTAGTAATTTGAGTAACTAAAAGACCAACAATTCGAAGAGACACTCACCTTCCACCCATTCTGACCGATATTCATAGACGTGATGATGTTAAAGCCTTTAAAAAGAACAAAACTTTTCTAATCAGCTGCCAAAAACCCGATAATTGGTTGAGCCACTCGGCAATTTTAGGCTCATACGTAAAAAGATGAAAACATCACCAAATTTGTCTGAAGAAACATCAGAATCTCTGCGTTTATACAATTGCTAGTCTCGGGCAATGACCATCAGTTTTGTTCCTGGTGAGCCTAATAAGGAACCACAGGCAGTTTCACAGGCTCAATGGAGAGGCCAGTCGATAATGGTGAGTTGATTTCCCACCCATGGAACATTCCGAAAACGAAGATACTAACTGATCCCACCAAGGCGTATTGTTCAGGGAACAATTTGATCATTCTGGCTGACGATATGAAACATCTTCAAACAGTGTATCTCGATGCTGACGCATCCTCGGTGGCTGTGAACAATTACAACGGTACGGTAAGTTATCACCTCATTGTTTCAACACCGCTATTGTTTGGTCATATTAACAATCAACGGGGATAGATCGCAGTGGCTGTTGGAAGCCAAGTACAGATATACGAACCAATGAATGAGTTCATGCAAGTACCGAGAGTGAGTATATGGATGATTGGTTTGATTGAACGGCTCGACTAACTTGATCCATAGTGGCAATTTAGCACCAGGCTTGTGGATTCAGATAACCACTCACAGATCAATATTGTCGATTGGGGTGTCCAGGAAGAGATTGTTACTGGATCAGAATATCTTACGTTATGGCAGGTGAAGAAGGAGTTTGGAATCGTGAAACCCGTTATATTATGGTCGATGAAACAAGCAGCCCCTGTTTTCTTAGCTAAGATATCACAAGACTCAAATCTAATAGCCAGTTGTACAAAGTATGACAAGTTGCTCAAGGTCTGGAACAGGCTTTCCTTCGGTGAGAATTCATTGTTTGACTTATCCTATTTATTACATCCATCATCCATCACAAGCATACGGTGGAAAAGAAACGATTCTAAAAAATCACCATCTGATTTCACAAATACTCTTTATACACTTGGTAGAGATTCGATCTTGAGGATCTGGTCAAGCCATGAATATGAGAGCTCACATCTTATTCAGCATTGGGGATCATTGGATCTATTTGAGGGATCTTGCAAGAGGAATGGCAAGAAATTCGTTAACTTGATTGATGACTACCTCGTCACAATTGCTCTAAAATCGGCAATTTCTAAATTATACAAGAGCAAAGCTGTTGAGATCCAAAAAGCACAACCAGATCTTGCAATTGTGACAGATTCTGATGGAAAAATGGATATATATGCCCTTGAAAATTTATCACAAAACCCTCCAAAAATGATGAGTGTCACAAAGTTGAAATCAGTGAGATTCAAACCCCAAACCTTCGTCAAAAATCCTGAGTTCCTCAATTTTGCAGAGCCTCTGAATGATTCTAATGGTGATATTTCTATGGTCATCCATGATCTTAATGGGGTGATTAGAAACGTTATTGTTGACTTAAGTTTTCTGATCAATGAAGATGGAAAAGGTGCTATAGGCTCACTTTCTCATAAGCTGACTGGTCACAACAAATCAATTCAGAGAATTTTCAGAACAAGTGATGGTGAAGCTATGTTGAGCACAAGTAGGTTCGAAGAGAATGCTGTTTGGATTCCACAATATTTGAAAGATAGTTTGACCTTGATGAAGAAATCCATTGTCAAAACACCATCAGCAATCTCCATGGCTGTGATTATGGAAAAGGGAAATCAGTTACTTACTATATGCTCTAGAAAGTTGATTTTGTGGGATACTTCCCAAAAAATTGCTCAAACGAAGTTTTGTGCTGATATATCTGAGACAGAAGAGCCTATACTATTTGCACAGGTTCCCCTTGCAAAGCATGACCACTCTAAACATTATGTCATTGCCATATATAATCACACAACCAAAGCATGGTTGGTGACAAACTCTGATATCGCAGAGTTCAAGGTTAATGATCTGCCTTTAAGTCAAGATAAGATTCATTTGATCTCCCCAATCGACCCAGTGGGTGCAGCCAGCTCAAGCGATAGAGCAGTTCTATCAACTGTCACTAAAGATGGTGTGATACAGTGCTTTTCAGGAGTTATTGAGAATGATATAATCAGATGGAGCGAAAAATGTCATTTAGAATCGGGGATCACCAACGCTTCATATATTCGTGGATCTTCCATTGAGAAGTTTGCGATCGTTGATGAATCCAAGAAGAAGCTGACGATCTGGGATCTCAATCGAAATGTTCTAGAGTATGAGGAAAATTTTGACGATATTATACGTGATGTTGATTGGACCTCAACATCCAATAAACAAAGTATTCTTGCTGTTGGCTTTGAGGATTACTCTTTGCTATATACCCAGGTAAGGTATGATTATACCAACAAAACACCACCATTTCTTGCAATCAAAAAGATTGATATTAAAAGCTACACCCCTCACAGGATTGGAGATTCCATTTGGCTGAAAGATGGTATCTTAGTTGTTGGCGCAGGTAACCAAATCTTTGTCTCTGACAAAGAACTTGACTTAGTCCATGATAAGTTCACTAAACAATCTATTGGAACAAGGAACATTGTCTCGAATGATATTTTGAATCTGTGCTCAGTCTTGAATGGGACCCTACCACTATACCATCCCCAGTTCGTAATTCAGTTATTATTCATTGGTAAATTTGATTTAGCAAAGGAGATATTATTAAGATTTTTTCTCAAGATTCGTGAAATTGAGCTATCTGGTGGCTCTATTGAAACATTAGGCTCACACTTAGGGTTCGATGTCACCAAGTTCTGGGAGGAAAGATACGTCAAAAGCTATGACTTCGAAGAACCTTATACGAGCTTTAACAACAGTGTTGCTGACTCTCTGAAGGAGAAACTGACCACTTACTCTTTACCATACCTTACAAGACATCAACAAATAACCTTGCTAAGTACAATCGAAGCTGTTGAGGACATTGATAGAAACATTTTGAGTTTGGATGAGCATGGTATACGGTTCTATTTGGGTGTGAAGCTTCATCAATTACATCGGACTGGATCTCAAGGCCTGTTAACCATGAGAGATATAAACTGGGCTCTACACAGTGAAAACAAGGAATTGCTATTGCAAAGTATTCAAAGTTCAGTCAAAGATAGAAAACTTACATGGAGTGTTGCTATAGAATATGGACTAGCCCATTGGATCCCATACAACGAGTTAGTTTCAACTTTTGAGACTATTGCTAGAAATGAGTTCATATCACAAGAAAAGAAAGATCCCTCAATTTGTTCAATATACTATTTGGCATTAAAAAAGAAACAAATATTGATTGGTCTTTGGAGAACATCAGTTGGAAATCCAGATCAACAGAAAATGCTAACGTTTCTGAAGAATGATTTCCGTCAGCCTAGATGGAAGTCTGCAGCACTCAAAAATGCGTTTGTTCTGTTAAGTAAACATAGATATCTAATGGCTGCCTGTTTCTTTCTTTTGGCTGATTCTTTGAAAGATTCTGCAAACGTGCTAATAAAGCAAGTCAAGGATATTGACCTTGCAATCGGTGTCTGTCGTGTATATGAAGGTGATAATGGCCCTGTTTTGAGGGATATTTTGATCAAACATTTATTGTCAATAGCTGTCTCTAATGGTGATAGATGGACAACAAGTTATATTTTTTGGAAACTCAAAGATCAATCAAAAGCAATCCAAGCACTTGTCAAGGCTCCTATTGATGTTGTCTCTGAGGACCAGAAGAGCGCTATGGTTTTGACAGAACATGCGAAGTCTTTTATTGCAGATGATCCTTTACTGGTGGTATTGTATAAAAGCTTAAAAGAAAAGAGTCTTGGATACTTTCATGGTTCATTGGAGATTTCAACTATCGCTGAATTTGACTTCATCTTGAGAGTTGCCAATATTTATACACGAATGGGATGTGATTATCTTTCTGTTTCTCTTGTCAGAAATTGGAAGTTTGCTAAATCGCAAGACGTGAAGAAGGGATCAAGTTATACAAACCTGAATGGTCAAGCTCAAGAGCCAGCTGGTGGAAGTCTTCTTGAGAAGTACGGATTATCTCCTTCCGCAAGAGCGAGAAAGAATGTATTGATTGATCAAACTTCAAAAGATGATGCTACCGATCCTTCTACCGTGACCAATGAGCTAAGTATTTTGGAGAAATATGGACTGGCTTCCAGTGCAATCAAAAGAGAGGACAGTATCAAGGAAGAGGAACTCAGACAAAAAGGACACAATAATGTGACTCCCCCTCCACCAACTGCATTTGTTGAGCCTGATATGAGCTCATTCAACTTTGGATTCTAACCAACATAGCAATCAAAGCTCTTGCAACACCATGGGTGAAAACTACATTATCTGTTCATTGATCGAGGATTCGTTGGAGAGAATGTCATGCTAATTTGAAAGAATCTTTAAGTAATCTATGTAAGTCCTTCCATTTTTTGTCGTAAGTACTCTCTAAACAAAACAAGTAGAAGAGTACAGTGTATGCAAGTGCTATTGCACTTATTATGAGATATGCAGTGAATCTGGTAATAGTTGTTAGTATCCTGCATCATGTGCGGAAAATTGCCTGGTGGTTGTACTCACAGTATAATGTTAATCGCGCTTGTTAAAGACCAGTCCTTGTTGAACCCAATGGCTTCTAGCAATGGAACAAACCCTCTCTGAAGTAGTAAATAATCGGAGAACTTCACCCAACTATCCATGAAATGTTTCTCCAGATTCTCAAATTGAAAGTAAGACAGAACATCATATGTTGAGTAAACAACAAAAAGAGGAAGCAGGAAAGGTATTGTTGCGCTGATGAAGCCTCGAGTTGTTTTGAGCATATTAGATTTCATTGTTGTTTAGCCTGGTCAGTCAGCTGAAGTTTCCTAGTTTGATGTGATGAATGCTTTCAGATATAAACTATGGGATGTTCTAAAGATATGAATGCCGACAGCTATTGAGTCCTTTTGTGTCAAGAGACGAGAATCACTATATGAGATAGATTCAAGGAAATTGTGATGTTATAAACCGTAGATGATGTTTCTTGGAGCTATCAGCGTACCAAGGAGACGACAGGTGGACCGTACTTGATCATGTCCATCAAATGAAGGAAAACAGCAAACATTATAAAAGAATACTGCCAATTTCTCTCCAATTCGATGGAATTTCTCGAGACTGGTCAGTATCTTTCAAAATAGGGGTACTCTCCTATTGCGTATTCTCCTATTGCGCGCACTTGACGCATTACTAAAGAGTTACATAACAATCACGTGATCAAGATCAATTCATTTTCATTCATTCACTCGACAAAGTGCCAATTGAAGTAATTTGCTATCAGCCAGCGAGGTATGAATCTCCCAAAGTATGCTAGGAATCTGGCACCAAACCCAACATATTCCACCGAATTGTTATGATCACTATACAAAAGGTCAAAAAGTTTATAGTGCAGTCTCTTCATTGGTTCACCTCTTATACCGAACGTTTTTCTGTTGTTATTTGTATTGATGCTCAACGCACCTAGTTTTAGGTTAGTTATGTTTAGCGAGTCATAATCATTAGCCAAACTGGTAGAGAGACTTTGAAGGAGATCAACAGTAATATTTTCCGTTGAATGATAGGGGAGCTTCAATGAGGATGAGATCGTTGGAGTTATAAAAATTAAGTTCGAACCATATTTTTCTGCCAATCCAATCAGTCCATTCTTTAACAGATTCAATGATAACAACGCATTATGATTGAATGATTTAAACCATGAAGTTTCTGGAATTAAATGGAATTTTCCAGCTGGGAAGTATAGATCAGGAACAAAAACTATACCAACTAGGTTCAATTTATTTGGCTGAGCACCTTGGAATGGAATATGTTCTGATGATAATAAGAAATCAAACTTGTGGATCTGCTGACTGTTGAATGAATTTCCATTGCTATCAACAGCTTGTGTTGAGCAATCACCTGAGACAATCAAACTTTTAATATCTTGAACGGACTCATTACTGAAAAACTTGTGGTCTGCTTTGGAGTTTGTAGAGGTGATGTATACGATGAAGCCTCTGTTCTCCAAGTCAATTGCAATGTACCTCGTTAACGGTTCAGTAACTGACCCAACAATCAAAACAACGTCTTTTCTGGCACCATTATTCAACCTGAGAGCTCTTCTTTTTTTCTTCCCAATGAAAAATGAGAGTTTTGAGTCTTTTAATAGATACCCAGATACCCCCAAACCAACAAGACCTAAGATACCAGAAGTGACTAGTCTATTTTCATCTATAAGTTCCAAAATATCTTTCATACTCGTGACATTGGTGGTGTTCTGGGGTATTGGGAGTGAATCTGAAGAAGGTTGGCCCGATGTGGTGATGGTGTTTGCAATGACATTGAATGCACCATTTGTAGTGTCAGTAACTACTTTAGCAGCCCCCGAGATGGCGTTTGTAGCTCTTTTACCATAGTAGTAGATCGTATCAAACGTCTTGTCCACTGGATCCATGATAGCTTATGGCAAATCGGTTCTTATGATCAGTTGGTAGGGGAGTTTGTGGGACTAAATTTGCCATTGGCATATATTTCCCAAAAGGGTGCTATAACATGGTGTTCGGATGTGAATTTCTTCCATCACGTGATATGTCCCGAAAAATCCGCGAATTTGTCGGCCGTTTGCCAATGAAATGATGAAAACGGTAAAAAGTGTGAAATTTCCTCAGCTTCTCATCAACTTCACAGTTGGAAGCATTCTTAACGCGAGATATAGATCAATATTACACAATGGGTATCAACAATCCTGTTCCTCGAAGCTTGAAGAGCGAAACAAGGTACGTCTCTGCCGTTTTCTCATCCCTGAGTCTTGAGGGTTCCGCAATGTGTCAAATCTGTTATCAAGGGATATACAAACTTTACCTTGTCTGCATAAAACCATGACAGATTGAAGATCCCATTGCTGAGGCCATTTTGAGTCATAATCAGGAATCAATATGCTCTTAGCTACTAACAAACACTGTCCATTAGAAAAGCTGCTAAAATTCTGGCTAATTTCATCAAGCCTAATCAGATGTTAGGTGTCGATCAGGTCATTCCTCCGGATATTTTACAGAATGCAAAAGGGCTGGCCGTCATCACTGTTTTGAAAGCTGGATTCTTATTCTCAGGTAGAGCAGGCTCTGGTGTGATTGTTGCTCGCTTGCCTGATGGTTCTTGGTCTCCTCCTTCTGCAATCGTCACAGCAGGTGCTGGTGCTGGTGGTCAAATTGGTTTCGAATTAACCGATTTTGTCTTCATATTAAACACCAAAGAAGCTGTTAATTCATTCGCACAAGCCGGTTCTATAACGTTAGGTGGTAACATGTCTTTGGCTGCTGGTCCATTAGGTAGAAATGCCGAAGCTGGTGGTACTGCCTCCTTGAAATCTGCTGCTGCTATATTTGCCTATTCAAAAACTAAAGGTCTATTTGCTGGTGTTTCTCTCGAAGGTTCTGCCATCATTGAAAGAAGAGAAGCGAACAGAAAATTCTATGGAAATAACTGTAAAGCTAGACAAATCTTGTCCGGTAGGGTTGAACCTCCTCCTGAGTGTGAAGCTTTGTTCAGGGTTCTAGAATCAAAAGCATTCAACAAAAGAAGAGCAGGAGATTATTATGATGACGACAGTTACTATGATGACATTCCAGATTTTGACTCTACTGATAGTAGCTCATTAGATGAGAGAAGATCTAATGGAAGAACTTACGGAAGAGGAGGTGTTTCTAGAAGCTCGACCACTAGATCTAGGAATAATTATTCAGATGATGAGTACAGTGATGATGACGCTGATAACTACTACAGCAGAAGAAGAAGTGGAAATGGTTCAGCAGCTGATAAAAGGATTTCCACGAGAAGTACTTCCTGGGAGGATGATGTTTATGATCGTTATGAATCTCCTACGTCCAAAAAAAGATATTCTAATGATGTTGATGACTTAGATTCAAGATTTCAAAGGTCAAATCTTGATGGAAAACCTTCAAGACCAAGATCAGAGAAACCAACTTTTGGTAATAAACCTTCACAACCAAGAGGTCCTAAGGCCATTGCACTGTACTCTTTTGAGGGTGAACAACCAGGTGATTTGCCATTCAGAAAAGGTGATGTGATATCTATAGTGAAAAAATCGGATTCTCAAGATGATTGGTGGACCGGTAAAATAAATGGGAGAGAAGGTATTTTCCCTGCAAATTATGTTGAACTAGCTTAACTCAGGAGCAAGTCAAGACGTATATAGTGAGTTATACAGGTGTGATTCGGAAACAGCGCAAGATGAAAACTACGTTTGGACGGTCTAAATCCAAAAAAAAAAAAAATTTCGGTGATAAGTTTCCAGGGTTTTCAGAGATTCCTTTGATCATGTGTTAGTGTGTGCAGAGGTTGCGTCTACAAACAGGACGGTTTTCAGAAGGCGCTCTGTTGAAGAAAAAATGAACTTTGTTTTAAATTTTTTGTGTTTTTTTCTAATTATGTTAGGCTTTTCTTGTATACTCTAGTCTTAGCATAGCTAGAGTCCAGTTTGCACTATCTTGAAAATCCCAATATCTCTATTGATTCTATAAGTTGCGATTTGAAAGACGACTGTAGTGTACGATCTTCATCAATGCGTTGTAAAACTTGACTGACATATCCAAAATCACTTTTCCAATAAGTATCAATCAAAAATTGAAGAACCCTTTTCAAGTTTCTAGGTCTTGTTGCAGCTGGATACACTAGAAAATCAATATACTGTAGTGCAACCTCCTCCAACTTATCCATTAAAGGTACAGAGAATTGGGTGTTGCCGTTAGTAACAGTTTTAATGGAAGAGGTTCTTGATGAATTGTAGTTAGATGTAATTGAGGACATTCTTTGAAGATCATTTCCAATAGGTACTAATTGAAATAATTTTCCTTTTCTATTTCTGAACAAAGGAGCTCCAGAAGAATGGTTATTCTCTGGAAAATTGGTATTGTATGCGTTTGGTCTGATTTGTGTGCTGTAAGATTTTGGAGTGATTGGAGATCCAACACAGGAATTGTCGAAACTCATAACCGGGGTGCCAAGACCTGGGCTGGCACTTTGTGAAAGCTGATTTGAACGGATGCATTTGGATGTATCTTCAAATATTGATTTTAATGTTTGACCAGCGATATGAACACCATTGATTTTAACATTAACTTCTCTTGCATCTTCTTCATTCTCGAACTCAATATAATTTCTGTACTTCTCACTCAACGGATTAATTGAATACTTGAAAATTTTTCCTCTGAATGAATAGCTTCTCAAGAATAATTTGAAAAAGTTCTCATTTATACCAGGCGGTAAATTTTCAAGGTAAACTTTGAAAGACTTCTTACAACTGAAGCTAGTTTCTCTTGATATTGCACTATTTTGTTTTGATTGAGTACCACCTTTAATAGTTTCACTGGTTCCTGAGCTGGAATTAGAAACTGCTTCTTTACCCAGTTGAACTTTTCTTTCTGCCCTCTTAAGGGCTTTAACACATGTCAATTTCTTGCCCCTGAACATTGTCTTATGATATGCTTCAAGTGCAGCTTTAGCAGATATGCTGGATTCGTAAGTGATCAAACACCAACATGATTTGTATTTCTCCACAACTTCTTTAAAAAGATCCATGATTTTTCCACAGGAAGAAAATAGTTTCAAAATATCGGTATAAGTGACATCTAAAGGTAAACCTTTGACATAAATCTGTTTAAAATCATCCAAGTTATTTGACCATGTAGAGAGAGCTGATGAAGTACTAAGCGTCTCGCCAGTATCGATATTTCGATGATTGTTGATTGTTGATGTTGGTGGTGATGGCCTCTTGAGGACACTGTAACTATCGAACGGTGACTTTTTCTCGATCGATGAGAGGGTAGAAGGATTGTACGTTCCCTTCCTCAATTGTTTGGGAATATGAATAGAGCAGTAAATTTTTGACCCATCTAATTCTCTATCATTTAAGTCCTCAACAAACTTTTCTGCTGTCTCTCTATCAGCAAATGAAATAAACCCCTGTCTTTTCTTTGGATCAAGTTTGCAAGATAAAATATCACCGAAAGATCTAAACTTTTCATAGAAGGAACGAACTGTGGAATCTGCACCGATGTTTAGATTTGAAATGAATACGTTTGTTCCCAAAATTCTTTTTTCCTTGCCTTGTAGGGAGGGCATAATTCTAATTTCTTTATTCATCAACTTTGAGTAGTTCAAATCCTCTATTGCTTGCTTAGCATCAGTTTCAGACTCAAAATTAACATAACCATAACCCAAAGATGCTCTAGATTTCGGAACGTAACAAATTTTGACAGAAGAAAGGGATGGATATCTTTTAAAGTGATTGTATAAGAGCTCTTCTGTAACTTCAACGTCAAGATCACCAACGTATAGAGCAGTCAACTTATTAGGTTCAGCTTCAACAACTCTGATCAAGTCAATAGAGTCATTGTTTGAAGCTGAAGCGTCAGATCCAATAGATGTCTTGGTTGTTAGTTTGATTGAAGAATCATCCACAGGTTTGTTGTTGACCACCAGTGAATTGTTCAACTTCTTGAAGTTGTTGAAAAGATCCCCAATATGTTCTCTAGAAGTATTCAAAGATATTGGATTCAAGATGGAGTTCTTGTTCTGTGTATTGGTTTTGCTTGGCTGTAAACCAACAGTGGACAGTTTGACCGGCATCTTGGAAACCACGCCAAATCGAGTTTTGCGGTTGATACTTCCTTTGATTGAAGACGAAGAAAGGGGAAAGGGAAGCAATGGGTTTCATTTGAAGATAAAGAGATCAATCTCTGGGTTCAGTTTTGTGTCGTAAAAGATTGAAGTCAATTTTCGGTTTTGTGTAAATGCAATAACCATAGAAACATCAACAACTTTGAAACACATTGGAAACGGAGTGTTTTCCTGCTTTTCCAGCGTTGAGGTCAATGATTCCCACTAACTGTGAAATCACTCAGGAGATGAACCTATTCATATCGAGTGAAAAGAACGGGGTCATGAAATCATCGCTTTTGAACTGATGGTGCCTTTGAGGTTTGGTCTTCAATCAAATCTAACAAGCCCAGAGTCCGGGTAAGTCCATTCAATTATCTTACATAAGCCCATAGTTAAGGAGGAGTTGAAGTGTATTCTAATTCATTAAAATTCTCTTTTGATCTATAAATCTGTTTTTGTTCTTTTGTTATGACCTGAATATTCTCCCATTCATTTCAGTCATCTGTCTCTTTCTATTTCATCTGCGTTTCATACTCTGTATCATCTTTTAAAGATCTTCTAATAACTTAACAGATCTCTTCCGAACAAACCTCTCTTCAACCAATCTAAGAACAACAAAACTCTAGTTCTCAAACTGACTGATTGCGCAAAATAAGTACCTCTCCATAAATACATAGCAACTAATCCACCAACAAAGGAATAACCAGGTAAATCGAAAACAGCACTGTTACCAATATATGCTAATGAACCTAGATGTTTATATTGGAATGGTTTTGAAATTGCATCATCGATATCACCATCCAAGATTTCATTGACAGTTAATGAGACAGATGATTTTGCAAGTTTGGATAGCTTCTTCCCCAAGTATTTCCCTTGTTGATGAGCTCTTTGAGCGGTTGCTGGTAATGAGGTGATTCTTGAATCGATATCTTTCAATAGAGCAGTGATTTGATCAAAAGATAGATGACCTGTTCTCTTTAAATCATATTCAGGAACTAGCTCATTCAAGAAATTTAACGCTTCAGAAGCTTGTGGATGTCTTTTGGAAATTTCTGTACCCAACTCAAAAATCTCAGAGTAGCTTAAGTTCAAATGCTTGATATCCTCTTCAGTGATGATTTCAGTTGATGAAATATGTTTGAGGTGCTTATCAACAATATATTTACGAACAAGCTCAACAGTGTGTTCAGCTAGATCTGTTCTGACAGTTGAGCAATCACCAATAGCATAAACATCACCTAATGGGGCACCAAAGACTCTTAGATGTGAATCAGTTTCAATGGCTCTAATATTTCTTTGAGATGAAGATAACGATGCAACAACTTCTTTAGCCAATGGATTTTGAGCAACACCAGTTGACCATAAACATAAGCCGAAGGGTATTGATTTCAATTCAGTTTCACCTTTTTCATTAACTTGATTGAAAATGACTTCGTTTGGTAAAACTTTAACAACTCTTGAATTTGTTAAAACATCAATGGTTTCTTTTCTAAATCTTTCAGTGGCATATTCTGAAATTCTTTCATCATAAGTATTTAAGATATTTGATCTCGACTGAATAACATGAACACTCAACTCTTGTCTCAAAATCTTTGGATATGATTTCGGTAAATCTTCATTTAGAAGATCATAAACTTCAGCCGCAAATTCAACACCAGTTGGACCACCACCACAAACAACAAAACTTAGCATTTTTTTACGCTCATCATCAGACGTTGTTGGTAGACAAGCTTTTTCCAAGATTGTTGTGATTTTCTTTTTGATTGCAATTGCATCTTCAGCAGTTTTCAATTGATTACAATATTCCAAACCTTCAACTCCATGTGTGTTTGAATTTGAGCCGACAGCAATGACCAATTTATCGTAAGGGACATAGAACTCTTTTTTTTCACCAGAATCTTTATCAACTTGATGAACTTTGACCAATTTTTCACTGAATTCAACCTTATCAGCATAGGCTTCTAAATAGTGACCATTCAAACGATTAACAATTTTACGAATACTTTCAATCAAAGTCTTGACTTCCAAAGTACCAGTGGCAGCACTAGGTAACAATGGAGTGAATAGAAAGTAATTTGTTGGAGATATGACAGTAACGTCATAATCAGCATAAGACAAACTCTTCAATAGAGCCACAGACCCCCAACCAGAACCTAAAACAACTAATTTTGGTCTATAACGTAGTTGCTCTTTTTCTTCAGAGTCATGATCGTCCAGTTTGTGTTTGAGAATTGGCAAGTTTTCTGGCCCACCCCTTGCAGGATTCAAGGCCAACGAGTTGATGATGATGTTGTCAGGCATTTCAGTGGCAGAGTAGGTAGTTGCATCATAAACAAAAAAAGAAGCTATGAGGAAGACAAGGGTAGAAGTACCTAAACCGGCAGCGATAATGGACAGTCTGACAATCTTACCAACCTTTGTGCTGTTGAAGAAGGTTTTTCTTTGGGGGATTGTCTTTGGAGGTTCAATTTGAGTTGATCTTGGTAGAGATGAGGACAAGAGTCTTGATGGTTGGCTCCTTGATTGTAGTTGTAGTCTCAACTTATAGTTGTTCTGCTTTAGGAGGGACGATGTGGTCGAGTGTATCAGCCGTGACACGGGCCTCTTGAAGAGCGACATTCTTAGTGGTGATGTGTTATTTGAGAATACAAAAGTCAAGTTAAAAGAATCGAAGGTTACTTTTATAATTTTGTTTATTTGTTGTTAAACATCTCTCGGCCGTCAGAACCGTCATGGTGAAACAACAAAAGTCAGCGCCTGCCCGCCCGCCGATTAGAGAGGAAGCTACTAATGCTAGGCAGTACCATCATAGAGGATCCAGATCCTAGAGAACACTATGCCCATAAGACCATTGGCTGAGTGATCGCTTCAAGGAAGAGGGTAGTCCGTTAGTTACGATTATATGATTTGCCTTCATGATGCCTCACGGAAATGTTGTATAGTAGGTGCAGCTCCTCGCTCTGCTGCTGAACACCTCATGAGTGAATTCTACTTTCCAACAATTATAAGTACTTAAACCAATTCGTTCACTCGCTTTGCGAATTCCCAATCATGCCATAGCTACCATAACAATTCAGAGTGACTTTTCAGTCTTTAATGTCAAGCTCTACATAGTTATTCGCTTGAGCACACATCAGAAGGAAAGTAACCACTAAACACCCATAAATTCACTATCACCTTATGTGCCAACTTGGTCATGTGATGTCTCTCATGAGATATTATGTGTCCCTAACCGAACATATGGTCCGAATGCGGACAATTTTCATGGAAGTGTACGGGTTACGCGTAGATTCCCCAAGACAGAACTCGTCCTTGTTAGCTCAGTTGGTAGAGCGTTCGGCTTTTACAGTCAAACTAAGGGAATTTCACATTTCTTAGCGGAAGTTAACCGAAATGTCGGGGGTTCGAGCCCCCCATGAGGAGTTCTATTTTTTTGCTGCCCCTATCAACGTATTCTCTCCTCCAGACAGCTAAGTAATGGCTTTCTCACAAACTTCTTTTTTTGTTATCAAACTCGATTAACAACTGCAGATGCTGTGAACATGGGGCAACTCCCGTTCTGGCATTCCGTGGAGCTCTCAGCTGGTGAACGGCCCGTACTAAGAGAAAAGGAAGTTGACGTACACGTTGAGGACAACGTTGGGCTGTATCAAGGGAAATCTAAAATCATCAATAGACAGAATGGAAGAGTTTATCTGACTTCTCAACGATTGATTTATATCGATAACATAAACACTGCTAAATATTCGTGCTCAATTGAGCTAGCTGATGTTAAAACAATAGATTATTCTCCTAGATTTCTTCGATCATCTCCCAAGATTTCAATCATATTCAAATCATTCAAAAACAAGAAGAATATCAAGAAATTAACTTCAACAAACTCGAATTTAAAGATCAACTGGGAATGTCAAATCTGCTCCTCATCAACCAATGAGATATCAATCAACTATAAACCCAATTTATCAAGGGGGCAGGACCCTGTGTATTGTAATACTTGTGGAATCAAACCGGATGATGACATGCTGATGAATATCATCAAATCCTATAAAAATAGATCCAGGGCTAATAAAAAAGATAAAGATTCGACCACGAAGAATAGTGGCAAGAAGGAAATATCATGTTCAGTGTGTACTTTCTTGAACCATCCTTCATTAAGAAATTGTGAGATTTGTGGATCTAACCTACCAATTACTGACTCAAACATGAGGTCATTTGAAGATCAAGAGGTTCTTGACGACCGTGTTTTGATTCAAACTGATTCACCGGATGAATTAGATGAGGTGAAATTTCCATTCATCAAGTTAAGTTTCCATAAAAATGGTGATGAAATCTTTCATGCCAAGTTCCTAGAGACTTTGGAGAAATTCGAGTGGGAGAGATTGATATCAAATGGTGATATAAATAAACATGTTGTTCAGATAAATGATCAGGATATAACAAACAATTCATCATCATCGAATGAGAACTTATCCAGCTTGGGGATTCATGGACTAGCCAAACAAGACGATCTTCAAACGAGGAAAAATGAACAAGTTATCAATTCATCATTGGATGATTTAGCAACATTACTGGAAAAAGCAAATGAAATCTTAGGTATGATTGACTCTTTCAAGAGATTAGAAAAAAGTGGTTCTTCATCTAGCTTATCAGAAAAAACAATCTACAAGATAACCCAGGATGTACTCAAGAACTCAACCAAGGAAACACTATATATTGAAGAGATCTCAAGAAAAATATCAGAATTCTTGATCAATGAGAAGACACTTGAAGAAGAAGGAAACGTGATAACTTTGATTGATCTGTTTGCATTATACAATAGAGGTAGGATAGGTGAAGGATTGATTTCACCAGATGAATTGTTCAAAGCTTGTTCTCTATTCAATGACTTGAAACTACCTTTGACATTGAAGAAAATCAATAATGTTTTCATCGTTCAGGACTTGAAGTTCAATAATAATGAGGAGATCATATCTAGACTGAAATGGTTCATCATGAATAATGGAGAAGTTGATGATTCTAACTATAAGTACTCAAATATTTTGAATATCAGTGACTTTTTCAATTGGAGTTTAACAATCTCTGAAGAATTCTTACAGATTGCAATTGATTCTGGTGAGTTGATCATTGATCAACAGATTTTTGGAACTCATTACTATCTGAATATTTTCAATGATTTCTCTGATGACATACCTCAACCATCTAATCCAGTCATAAACAATGAATCGACTCAAAAGTTATCCGCTGAATCCTATCGAAAATCTCAATCGGATATAAAGGTCAACGATAATTGTGAAAAACAATCTTCACCTTATGATAAATGGGATTCCATTGAATTCCCCAAGATCCCCCCATCATCATTTTTGAAAGCCTCAAATATATCAAAAGCTAATCAATCAGGGAGTATAAGTTCAGAACAGTGTCAAACGTACCCAGTTTCAACTCGTGCTCCATCCAACAGTACCAATATGTCTAAAACTCTTTCAGATCTACAAGGGTTGGAAATTTGACTGTCCAGTTAATAAAGTGATAATGCTGTAGACTGTATATATGCCTGTCATATCATATTGAGTTGTTGTTATTATTATTGGATGAGTTTGAAGAAACAATTCTTGGGAGATCTTTGATCTGTTGAACGACAAAATCTTTTTCATCTTTAAAAGATGTATCTTCTTTACCAGCAATTGGATTGAAGCTCTCCAAGAAAACCAATAATTTTTCACGATTCTTGATCAAAATATCTTGTATTGGTTTAGATTTTTTAGGATTAGCAACAAAAATTTTGAAAACATTGAAACCTTCATATTGTAAGTTTTTGGACCTATCACTCAAAAGAAGCATTACTAACTTGAGGTTTTCCGAATTGCTCACATATTGAATCATAAATTGATTATTCTGTCTTGTTAATAATAACTGTGATAGTAACTTAATGGATTGCCTTTTAGTAACGTAGTTCTGTGAACTAATCAACTTATTGATATGAACAATGAAATCACTGGAATGTGTTATTAACCACTCAGAGGCCAATTTTGTATGTGTTGTTAATAAGTCACTCAATGTTTGAAATGAATCAGTCATATCTTCAAATGTGCCTCTATAACTAAAATCAAAATATTTCCAGACCAAAGGATCCTGAAGTATGACCTTTGTGAGTTGTTCCAATTTTATACAATCCCTTAAGATAGCGCCGGTTATCAGACAAGTTTCTGAGATTTCAGGACCTTTCAATAACAAGGTCAATATTTTCGGGTTCTGATAGATGAGATAATCAACAGTTGGAGATCTATTCCCTATTTGACGCCGTAGAAGCGTTGAAAAAAGCATTGAAACGTCTTTTCTTGAATCAAACTCCAAATGGTGTAGGTTTGCAATCAAGTAATACAGTAAATCCGTTTGATAAACTTCTTGGGCCAAAGTAGCAATTTGATCAGGTTGTGGATCATTGTCTTCATCACCATGCAAAATCACACGAACTTGAGTGAGGTAACGTGTCACTTCATCCTGCACTTTTGCCCTATCCACAGAAGGGTTGTCAAATTTCACCACTTGCTCATTCAAAGCGCGCACCAACTCTGAAGGTGTTTTGGGGTTTCTTTTGAATAAGAAGGCCATCGATACTTATAGAACACACAGACTTTAAAACTGGAGCAGAAAGAAACCAAGACAGAAGCAGGTACAGAGAACTAATAAAAACAGCAGTCTCCAATGAACTCTCAGCAGAGAAACCACTCGAATCAAAGGGAGGATTAAGACACTGAGCTGAAACTTTCCTGTTTCGTTTTGTTTCCGTTGTTTGTTTTTTTGGTTTGTTTGTGTTTTTGCAAAAACGCTTACTTTTTTATAAGGCGTCTGTCGTAGGATTTACGGTAGCTACAAAGTGTAATAACGATTATTACATCTATTTAATTTCTCGTTTATTTTCCATATTCCGTATGCAATCTAAAGCAATTACCGTCTGTATCCTCAAGACAGGTCAGCAACAACATGACTCCAGTTTTTGTACTCTTTTTCACCGTATTGAATTTCAGCGATCCAACTGGCAACATCACGAGTCAATTCACCAAATTGTTCACCTTCTAATAGAGGAACAGGGATGTCTTCACCGTGGAAACCAATCGCTTTGATTGGAGACACAACAGCAGCAGTACCAGAACCGAAAGCTTCAACTAATTCACCCTTAGCAGCACGTTCTTTGACCTCGTAGATTGTGAAGTTACGTTCGTTAACTTCCCATTCTTTTGGATCCAGTTTGGTTCTGGCTAATTCTAAGATAGAGTCTCTAGTAACACCTTCCAAGATAGTACCATCCAGTGGGGCAGTAACTAACTCTTTCTTACCGGTTGTAGAATCTTTGAAGACGAAGAAAGCATTCATGGTACCAGCTTCAGTAATATTTTTCTCTTCACCAAACAACCACAAGTTCTGTTGATAACCTCTTGATGCAGCTATTAATTGTGGTTTGATACTTGGTGCATAATTACTACCTAATTTCTTATCACCAGAACCACCTGGCCAAGCTCTAACGGCATAGTCTGTGGCTTCTAATCTGACAGCTTTGAAACCAGTAGAATAATAAGGACCAACTGGGGATGCAATAACATATAATAGAGCATCAGATGGGATACCAACACCCAAACCGGCAGTAGTACCAATCAAAGTTGGTCTGATGTACAAAGAATAACCTTTTTCTTTTGGAATCAAATGCTTATCTAATGTGATCAATTTACCAATTAATTTGATCAACTCTTCAGATTCAAAAGTTGGCAACACAATTGAATCAGCAGATTTGTTCATTCTTTCCATGTTCTTGTCTGGTCTGAACATTCTGATTTTATCTTCAGAATCTCTATAAGCTTTTAAACCTTCAAATAATTCAAAAGAATAATGGAAGACACATGCAGAAGGATCCAACACTAAAGGACCGTAAGGTTCTATTTGTGGAGCTGCCCAGCCGATTTCTTTGTTCCATTGGATTTTCAAAATATGATCAGTGAAGCTTTGACCAAAGATTAATTTGTCGTTGGATAGTGGAGTTTTTGGATTTTCATTCTTTGTGATTTGTAGTTTAGAAGCGTCTAAAGGAGCCAATTTGGCATTTGATGTTGCAGTTTGCAATGATCTTGATGGAATGGTTGACATCCTTGAGGCAAAGGATCTTAAGAAAGGTCTCATTTTGAAAAATTTCTGTTCTAAACACTAAACACCGGATCGATATGCAATTTATTGGAAAGCTTTGGATCAATTTATTCAGCAAAAGGCATTTACATAAATTGTGACTCGACGTTTTTTTCACTTTTTGGCGCCATAAGAGATTTCGCCCAATCCAAAATCAACACTTTCCGCGAACTCTTTCTGTGGGATTTCGGCTATCGACGGAATCCAGTTCCCGGGCTTTAAGTTTTGGCTTAATAGTCATACCGCATATGAGTAAATAGGAAGCGCTAGGCAGCGTTAGGCAGCGGCGCTAGGCAGTAGGCAGAGCCGGGAGGAAGACCGGTACCGGAGACTGGGGAATGGGATACAGTCTAATCCATCGATTAGTATTCAGTACAGCCCTTAATATGATTCATAAATCCATTCATAACACACAGATCACTGACACTTCCTATCGGATTACACCATCACACTCAACTGCACAGTCCACGTTTCATACTCCATTCCAACTAACCATTCAATATAAACATATGACTCAAGATATGAGCAAAACAGTTCTATCCAAAAAACAGTTGAGAAAACATTTGGCCTCGTCTTTGGCAAAACTATCCCAAGACCAACTAATACATCAATCAAACAATGTCTTGAGTCTTCTTCGTGGTCTCGAAATATACCAGAACTCCAAAAAAATCGCCTTTTATATGAACATGGACTTTTCAGAGGTGAAGACTCTCCCACTAATTCATCATGCGTTCAGTAATAACAAAGAGGTCTATCTCCCTCATTGCACAACCATATCAAATGAAGCTGACAAACAATACCCATCTCAAACTTCAAGGTTAACATTCTATCGCCTAGAATCATTCCAGGATGTTCTTGATTTGAAACCCCATGGCAAATACAAACTCAAAGAACCTACCAGTGGGTTAGACTTGATGTCCACAGATGAGGGTTTAGATCTTATAGTCCTACCAGGAATGGGATATACCAAAAAAGGCTATAGATTGGGTCATGGTGCTGGATTCTATGATGATTATATAAAGAGACATGAGTTTAAATTCCATAAGAGGCCATTCTTATTAGGTGTTGGTTTACAAGAACAGTTAGTTGAAGACATACCAGTGGAAGATCATGATGAGAAATTGGATGGAGTAATAATAAACAAATCATTATACGGATCCCATCCTGTTTTAAAACCAAGAGTCGTTATATGAATATACTAAGTTTGAATACCTAAATAATGATAACTGATCCAGACGATAATAAATAATTCACAGTCTTCAAAAGAGGCCAAAAGTCCATTTGCTCCTTTTATTTGAACTGTCGGCATTCTTGATACTCAATGGACCGGCGTTTCTTTTCTCGAACTCACCCAGTCCTTTGACCAATAATCTCCCAGTGGTAGTCTCTATTCCTCCATCGACTTTACCATCAACTATCCTTGTTTTCACAATGATGAAATTATTGACAAAAGTTGGGAATTTGTATTGAATTTCAATTTTTTTAGTTTTGATCTTATCTGGGGTATAATCTTTTATAGGATCTAACCCAAATTGATAACTGGAACTTCTTTTCAAAGTCTCGTCAAGGATGGTAGCAAGAATACCACCATGGACTAAAAATGGATAACCAGATAACCTTTCTCCAACGTGTACTATGGTCACAGTTTCTTTTGTTGATTTGTTGAAAAAAAGAACAGGTTTGATGGCAATCCCGCCAGGAACTGACAGTGTTCCAGATGTCAACGTTTGATTTAATATATTGGAGTCTGAGTAATTCCATGCCCTCACAGATTCATAATGTGGATCGTTAGTTAATTCCTTGTAAATTGGTAACTGTCTCAGCTTAGTTTCCAATTTAGCTTTGAACGCTTCAACCTCTGATGGATTAGAATTGGGATCTGGCAATCTATCACTAATAGCAAACTTAGTAATTGAGCTCAGTGGGAATAGATACGCAGTTGTACCTCCAAGGATGAATGAAGCGAATATCAAAGAGTATTGAGATGATTTCTTCTTGATGTCTTTATTAATAGTATTTGAGGTAGTGGATTGAAATCTGAAGTGAACCGATCTGTACAGGTTTTTCCTGGCACAGAATGCTCCTTGTCTGAACATATTCGAGTAAACTGTAGGACTTGCTCAAGTCAATTAGATTGATTCTCCATCTTTTTGGTATATCGGCTTAAGGAGATTGGGTCTTTAGAAAGTCCGGTCTGCTAAATCTCGGTTTTTTGTGACATCATGTGACCAGTCGGAACAGTTGAAAAATTCTGATCTGCTGGCCTGGCCTGGCCTGCATGGCCATAATTGTGTAGACAAATTTTCAGTCAAGACAGGCAATTAGTTACACTCTCTAAACAGATATCAGTCACTATGGGAATACCCAGCATTGAAGTTTTAGATATTAACGACAAGAAACCCGAGGTTCTGGAGCCGATTGTTCCTCATGAGCGTCAAATTGTGGAAGGTGTAATCAAGTTATGGAAAGAAGATCCAGACACTGAAGATTTGGGTATTGGAAAATTACATCAGTTGGTCAAGCAGAGGAATCCTAATTGGGCCCTTAGTGAGAAGAGATTAAAATCATCTTTGAAAGCTCATAATTTATTGATTTCAGCTCAACAATACACATATGCTAGTGAGATCACATCTAAGGAAAATTCAGATTTACAATTACCAAAGAACATCAAATTACAATTCACCAAGAGCAGAGGGAAGGGTCTATTTGTTAACAAACCTGTCAAAGAAGGTGAACTATTATGGGAAGAGAAACGTCCACTATTCTTCGTTCCAGTTTTAGACACACTGAAGTTGAGAAACTCATCAAATGCTTGTTCTTATTGTGGGGCATTATTGAAAACTACAAGTAAATCTGTCTTGAAAGGTTTGAACTGTGACGTATGTTCTGACGTTTGGTGCTCAATTGCTTGTAAAGGTTTTGATACACTTCACAAATCCTTAAAGCATAATGTTTTCATTGATGATAACAAGAAGAAACATAAACCAATCAATTCAACTGCCTGGTCAAAATATGAAGATTTCTGTTTCGAGAATAAATGGCAAGCCGCATATGCTATTGGTTTGATATATGCTTATTGTATCACCGATAAATCAGGGGCATTGGCTCATCAATTTTCTACATTTGCAACAGTTAGTCAAGAAATCAGATACAAAGCTCTAGATTCATCAGGTATCGGTGGTTCATTTGATTCAAACAACAATGGTGGTGGTGCTTTATTCGTTCAAGAACAACAAGAACAATTATGGAAAGAAGGATTCAACTTATTCAATGCTGTTTTCCCATTGAAACCACTAGAATATAGTGAGTTCCTAAATTATCTAGGTGCATATAACATCAATAACGTTAATTGTTCATTGTTTGCGGTCCAATCACACTTGAATCACAACTGTGAACCAAATGTTAGGGTTTTGTTTGGTGATAAGAAGGCAGACGGTATCAAAGTTCTTGCCAAACGAGATATCAAGGCAAATGAAGAGCTCGTTACCAGTTACGTCAATCCAAGTCATGAATTATATCAAAGACAAAGAGAACTAAGAGTCAATTGGGGATTCATTTGTAACTGTAACAAGTGTAAAAGTGATGCTAAATCTCTTCAAAGAAGAAAGTCGTCTTCTTCGTCAAATCACAATAGAAAGGATCTCAAAGACTTGTTAAAATCTGGTAATCAAGCTGAGTTTGAATTGGAAATTCCTGATCAAATTGATGGACAAGATAAAGAAAGAAGAAAATCTGTGAGATTTGATGAGAAAGTCATCGCAGTTAATGAGAAATAATAAATACAACTACAGTTTTTCTTTTTTTCCTTTTTGTCAACATAGTCAAACGAATACAATATGCAGTAATAACACAATGAACGGATGCGTTCCAATCCAACCCCTTAACAGCATTGCATATATACATAACAATCCAATATGACAATGGGTTGCTTTTTGCAACACATTTTCCTGTTTTTGTACTTGAACCAGTCATTATTAACCTTGCCTGTAATTTTTATTCAAACCTTTTGCCTCTTATCTATATGTCCATCTGATAAAGAGAGTGGAGTTCTCGAACTCAAATGCTTCTCCAGCATGTTATATAAGTCATCTTTAGTGAAAGGTTTGGCTAAGATGTCACTCATACCATGTTGTAGGTATGTGACCAAATCACTCCCTTCAATATTACCAGTCATTGCCACAATCGGTGTTAGTTTATCAAAACCTCTAACAATCGAAGTAGCAGTTGCACCATCAAGATTTGGCATAATTATATCCATAAACACAATATCGTATCTGCCTGTTTCCAAAGCAGAAATAGCAGTGAGCCCATCAGAGACAACAGTTACCGTACAACCAAATTTCTCCAAGAATTTTGTACAAAGGCTGATACAAACTCCATCATCTTCCACCAGTAGAACATGAAATCCAGGTCGTAGTGGTCCTGCTGATTGTGGAATAGTCTGTGGGAGATGTTGAGTTGTGACTGGTAAAGGGACCTGGAGAGGGCCCTGTGCATGAACGCCTGGTAACGATTGATTAGAACTCTCCGAAGAAGTGCTTGTGTGCAAGTTCTGCAAAGGGTGTTGCTTTTGAGGTAGTATTTGAGACTGCTGTTGCTGAAGGTTAGGGGATTGCTGAAGATGTGTGATCTCTAATGGAGGTAAATCGAGTGGGGGAAGTTTGACACCATTGCTAACTAGGGCAGATACCAATGAATTGATGGTTCTGAAATATCTATCATTGATGTTTTTCATGGTGATGATAGATTCAATTACATTGTTGTATTTCTGATTCACCATCTTTAAGTCATCCTGTACTTTTCCATAATCTCTTGATAATTTAGCAATGTTTTCTTCCAATTTGCTCAAGTTTCCCTGGCTATCTTCGGAGTTTGGTCTCTTTTGATTGGGGCCTTTTCTTTTGATAGTCTCTAATGATTCTCTATCGTGTCTTCTAAAATCAGGATGTTTGAATTCCCACGCAGCATCACCATATTCATTTTGTTGTTTCTCTTCGTTTGATTGTTTCACCTTGTGGAAATCGTACTTGTTCAATTGACGCACAAAACTAGCAAAGTTTGAATGCTTGAAATGTTTTGGTAAAATTTCTTTGGTAAACTCATTTGTATCAACCACAACAAATGATTCACCGCTCTTTGTCCACTTGACAACATTCTCGTAAGAGTTATCCTCGAGCATCAGAAATAACTTCTTGACGAAATCAGTGGATCCACTAGTTGTTGATGAGGTATTTGTGAGAGGAATACCGAGGGCAGTGTTAAGACTGACAGTTCCAGAACTCCCATCATTGTTAAGTTCTTCTTCTGACTCGTTCTTCACCTTTGGAGGCATAATGTTTCAGTATAGTAGATGACCCGAGCTTTGGTGATGGAATCTCGGACGTGTGTACAGCGCTTACTATGTATTGATGTGTGTCTTGAAGAAGAAAAATTGCTCAGGATATTGGCACAAAGAGTACAAAGAGCTGATATTTGTTGTTTTTGTTATCTGGATTAAGAAAAGGCTTTGTCTCAGCTGTTCTTTATTTTATTTTAACAGACGTTTCACAACACATTTTTACTTTTTTTTTTGTAACAGATAGAAATGCTGGAGTCTCGCGCTTATTTCCGTTTCTAGGGAACTGACACAAACGCTTGGTTTCTTACAAGAGTTCCGTAGGTCAAAAAAAATACGCCGATTGTATTATGTATAAATATTCTGTGGTAACATACTCAGCATCCACTGATATATAGGATCAACTTACAATCAATGAAACATTGGAATAAACAAAAATGCAACCGTCTCTCTATCTAAACTGTGCCAGGGTTTGGACGGTGTTGGAAACATCACAAACAAACGCAAAATCATAGATCGAATTGTCCATTGACAAACTCGTCATCCATTTCATGATCACCATCTCTATCAATCTGCCCTTGATCATCATCTTCCTCTTCCTCATCTTCTATAACATCTTCTTGAGGTGGTAGATGTGGATTTCCTGGAATCAATGATCCGAAAGGTTGAGTCATTTTCTTAGAATGAAATTCTTCCATAGTTGATTCATCGACGAATGTGAAACCTTTGAAATTCGCTTGAATACCAGGACTCAAAGGGGTTGATGCAATCTGGAATTGCTTGCTGATCAATGATGCACTTGTGTTGGTGAATTCGGGATCAAAATTGGATGTATCCGTTTCCGAAGATAAATGAGGTTTGAATGGAGGTGGTATCTTTTTTTGTCTCAACACATCCCAGTCAATGTCGTTAAAGAATGGATGAGCTCTCAATTCTCTTGCATCTCCTTGTGAACCTAATCTGTGTTTTGGGTTTCTGTTCAATAAACCTTTAACAAATGAACGACCTTCTGCACTCAAAACTTCTTTTGGGAACCGAACTTTACCAAAAGCAATGTTCTTATACATCTGTTGGGTATTCTCAGCATAAAATGGAGACCAACCACAACACATTTCAAAAATCAAAACACCTAGTGACCAGAAATCAACCATTTTGGTGTATCCAGACTCGTCCAGTAACACTTCTGGTGCTAGATATTCGGTGGTGCCGCAAAATGTGTTTGTTGTATCATCCGTTGCTAGATCAGCCTTTGATAGACCAAAATCACATAAGGCAATATGACCATTGGCATCTAACAGGATATTTTCTGGTTTCAAATCTCTGTAAACAATACCATTATCATGTAAATGTTCCAAACATAAAACCAATTCAGCAATGTAAAATTTGGCACGATCTTCAGCAAAACGCCCTTCTCTTTGTAAATGCCAGAATAATTCACCTCCTGACATATAATCAGTGACAAGATATAAATCAGTAGGGGTCTGAAATGAAAACTTCAACCCAACAATGAAAGGAGATGATGCACCAGCAGTTCTAACTAGAATATTACGCTCCCCGATTGTATGGGCAATCTCTTTCTTCTTAACAATAACCTTCTTGGATAAAACCTTCATGGCGTAAATTCTATCAGTATCAAGTTTACGAACTTGAAAAACTTGACCAAAAGTACCTTTTCCTAGTAATCTCAAAACCTCAAAGTCTTCTGGACCATAATGTTTCTTACGGTTTGTTGTGAAATCCCAACTTACTTTGATATCACCTTCAATTTTTTCACCACCAACTCTCGATTCCAATTTAAACCATTGAATAGATTTATTATTTTGTAAGATGCTTGGTTTTAAACGAACATGACCTAAAAATGTCTCATCAGAATCATAAACTGAAATATCCAACTCAGAGTGAGATCCAACAACATCGAAAATGGTTTCATGGTGCCATACAGGATTTGAACTATTTGAGAAACTTTCTTCCTTTTGATCATTGATGTTCCCAGTGCGTTGTGATCCTCTTGGATTTCTATTCAAATGTTGGGATGAAGATTGTCTGGAATACAATGGTCTTTTGGAAGTTGGGATAGTTCTATCCTTTCTCAAGTCAGTCAATACATTGATGGAAGCTGGATGATTATCAACACTTTCAGGACCATGTGTGATAAATTCAGAGCTCTCAAATGTACACACAACATAAGGTTGAGCATTTGCATTCTTAGTTAGGAGATTTCTGGCTTCGATGATGGTGACTTTCAATTTACCTCTTGGTGCTGAACCTGAAGATGATGGAGTGGTAGCATTGGAGAAATCATCATGTAGGGTTGATGGGGTGATTGGCTTTGCAATAGATGCAACTTCATTATGTCTATGTGGTTCCGGTGTAATGATTTGATTTGTATTAGAACTGTGATTAGTTGATTGTTGACTGTTTGCAACATTGGATAAAACTTCTTGTGGTTGGTATTGATTGGATGTTGTAGTGGTTCCATACACAAATGAATTATCACTCAAAGCTGTTGTTGGATTTGAGGTTTGTTGAAAGTTTGGAAAAGGGGTACTAGAGTTCAACGAATGAGTTTGAGAATTTGACTGTGGTGGTGGTAGTTGATGCTGTTGAGGCTGCTCAAATCCATTATCGAACTCTTGAGATTGTGGTTTCTCAGAATTAACGCCTTCGGCAGTAGTATTGGTGGTTTTATTGAAGCCACCAAACCCAAAAAAAGTTTTAGCAAAATCCACCATTATGATCTATTAGTGATAGTGAAATATATTGGCACTGTATGTGTTTTGAAATCTTGAACTGTTCAAGTGGGACCGACTTGATTATTTTCTTTTTTGTTGATGAATATGGAATATTAAGGATAGTTGATTGATTAGACGAGCCAGTACTATGATTTGTGAAAAGCACAAAAATTTCTTCAAGAATTATAGGTGTGATAAACTGAGCTTTGTTATGAATTCTCAATAAAGCTTATACCTAGTTGCTGCACCAGTTAGTTAGTCGGATCTCGCAATAATGATTCCTGTGAACCTTCTGACAAGTTTAAAACTATGGAAGAACAGAAAGAAGCTAACTCACTATCTTGCAGTTAGCAAAAAGAATTGGTGGAAAAGGGAAGCAATAGGAGACGGTGTTGTACAATATATCAACTGTTAGAAGTCAATTTCAATCTCACTAGCGCAATCCAACAAATTCCTTTTCGTTAAAGATTCAAATCCTTATTTTATCCAAAACATATAGTTGAATTTTTATTCTCTCCCAAGAGTTCACTTCGCAGCAGATAAAAAAAAAAAGAAATTTGTCGCGATTTCCTTAGTAATTCCCTCCCAATGCGGAAGTCTGCTAGATAACTTAAGTTACCCGGTATTAGATAACCATTTGAACTTAGGCTATAATAGCATAGTTGGGCCCCCAAATAAGAAATCAATTGGACCTGTATTATATTTGATTCTGTATGCGGAGTGGATTTCTTCTAGGCATAGGACAGGATTCAAACAACTAGTCTTAAATAAATAGAATAAATAAATATATAGGTTGTAATAAATAAAATAATGAAGTGCATAGGCTATGGCTTGAATGCACCTTCGCCAAGTTCTTCTATTGTTTGAGAGAGAGGTCTTCTTCTAGCAACATCCCAAAATCCTTGATGCTCGACCACGGAGGATGGTTTTACAGCAAAGTTGTTCTCTTCGTTTACACCACGAAAGGCAATGGAAGAGGTAGATCTGTCTCCAAGTATGTTCCCAGACCAGAAAGTTAGAGCAGAAATAACACCAAAGCCTGCACTTATTCCAACAGCAAATACAAGGTTTTTCGTGAATGATCCGACCACTGCACCAGCAATACTTCCAGCGTAAAACTCACCCAATGTATCCTTCTTTCGACGCAAATTGGAGAGAGCAGAAGAGGAAAATTTGTAACTGGTTGAGCCAAGAACGATAATTGCAAGCGCTTTAGCACCATTTGAGAAAAGATTGGTCTTGTTCTTAGCAGTAGCAGTCACGGTACTTACAGCCAACAGCCCAACAACGGAACTCGAGCCCAATGCAGCTTTAGTAGTTTTCCAAGTATCAACCGGATGGTACTCTTCACTATGAAAACCTGGATGGGGGAAGTTTACATAGAATTTTGGGGACTCTGTGGTTTCTTCTGACATTTTTTCCTTGATTTGGGGACTTCAATGGTTCTCAGCTCTTGATCGAATTCTGTTCTTTTGAGAATTCCTCCCTTAATTGATTTTCAGATTTTGGGGAAGGTTCATTATTTGAGATTACCCGGAGGTGATACTTTGAAGGGTGGGTGCCGGGTTCCGACTTCCGACATTTTATAGGCCCTTTTTAGGTCAAGCGGTACACTGTTCAGAAAAGATAAGGCAGAAAATGGTCTTCTTCGGGTTACTGTTCACTTTTGACTATCAAGAAACAATACAGGTCTTAGCTTCCTAATATTTTTAGTTTCTTAATTGATACTCAAATAGTTAAATACACTTTAAATATTAATAATATGATAATTAATTTTGTTTTTTCTTATAGTTCTATTTCATCTTGTTAATTTTTCAGAATGAGTTAGTTCAGCTTTCAGATATTATCAAAATTAGGAATTCTTTTTTTGCAAACTGAGACATTTTTCTTAGCATTTCAGTTAAATGGATACTACAGAATACATTGATGTGATAAAATCATAGATTCAATGTTATTAAATGTGCTTTAATGTAGCTAGAAAGACTCGCTGAATTTGGTTGGTGTTTGGGTGTTGTAGAACAAATTTATGCCCCGTACCAAATCCACAGCTGATTCTCAAAGAATGAGGTCGAGTGATAGTCAGTCTTTTCCATAAAGTCATGGATTGGTGCGCTGTATACGAAACAAGATAAGTCAACGAGCTGAGAATAGTCGAAGCTGCGTACACTTCGATATTTCGGAGCTGAGATCAACATTTCAATCAGCATTCATATATAAATCATGTTGATTCTACAGCCACTTTCATACATGAGCTTGTGGTGCTCCGAAACATGATTCAAAGTGATCCTTCTCCATTCAATGCGTCCATTGACTTTGATCATTGTTCAAGACGATCAGACTAGCCACTGTATATCATGAGCGATCAATGACACACACAAAAAGGAACGTAACTATACTAGTACACCTAAGTACTTTTCAAGAGTTGCCGCGAAATCTCAAAATCCTTGGAAAGTGTGATAAGCTAGCTATAATGATAAACACGATAAATCTACCTGTCTGACAGTAATTCTGCTGAGAGCTGACCGAGCGATGATACTGTCAGGTATTCCCTTCTTATGTGCCCTTCTGGTATTGGTATTGGTGGGAACTGTGCACCAATACATCCATACTCAACAACAACCTCATATCACCCCACCAAAGAACTCGACCTTCAGAGATATAGTATGGGGAGATCTCAACTTCATCCATACAACAGACACGCATGGTTGGTATGCTGGCCATCTCAACCAAAAGCAGTACAGTGCTGACTGGGGTGACTTCATATCTTTTACTCGTCGCCTCAAAGAAATTGCGGTCACTCGTGGCTCAGATATACTAGTAATTGATACTGGGGATAGACATGATGGAAATGGATTGAGTGATGTCACAAGTCCCAATGGTGATATATCTACCAAAATCTTCATTCAGCAAGAATATGATTTGGTTACCTTGGGTAATCATGAACTTTATAAAGAAGAGGCTTCGATTCAGGAATATGAGGTTACGGTTAGTCATTTTGGTGAACGGTTTGTTTCATCCAATGTTGAATATCTTTTGAATAATTCGACTTGGGTTCCATTTGGTAACAAGTTCAGATACTTCAAGACACAGAACAAAGGGCTTAGAGTGCTGGCACTGTCTTTCTTGTTCAACTTCGGAAAGTTCAACTCCAAGGCGAGAGTTCTGCCAATAGAAGAGACTTTGAACGAGAGCTGGTTCAAGGAGCTAACAACATCGCTGGCGGAAACAGATATTGATGTATTGGTAGTTTATGGACATCTCCCAATTACTGATACTACTGATCATGAGATTAATCGATTGCACGGTCACTTAAGACGAATATACCCAAATACAATCATTCAGTATCTTGGTGGTCATTCCCACATCAGAGATTTTACAGTATTTGATTCAAAGTCTACTGGGTTGCAAAGTGGAAGGTATTGTGAGACTGCTGGATGGATATCAATTGGGCTCAATGATGATAGCCGTATCCCTCCAATATACAATAGAAGATACATTGATTTCAATAGAGAAAGTTTTATTCATCACACTGGTCTCCCGGCTGGCTCATTTGATACCGAGCAAGGAAAGGCTTTATCATCAATCATTGCAGAAAAAAGGCAGGAATTAAATCTTACTGAAAGTCTAGGAAAAGTACCATCGAGTTACTTCATGTATCAGTTTCCATATGGTCATGAAAATAACATTTTCCAGCTACTTAACAGCTCAATATTACCATCACTTAATGGGGTCACAAAACGCGACTCTCAGAACAGAATCATCCTCGTGAATGCTAACAGTATCAGATATGACCTTTATAAGGGCGATTACACTAAAGACACTGAGTTTATTGTGTCTCCGTTTGTGAATAGATGGAATTATCTAGAGTCTGTTCCCAAGTGCTTAGCCTTGAAAGTTGAGCCCTTCTTGAATCGTCTGGATTACATTGCTTCATTGTCAATTCCTGAGAAGAGTGTCATGTCAAGTAGAGCAGATTTTGTGGAACAGAAGTATAAGAAATATGGATTGAAGTTCAGCAGTTGTCCTTATACCCATGTTAAGGGCCTCAAGAAAGGTTTTACCACTATAGATGACTATGGATGTGATGGTGATGACGTTGTGCATAATACTCAGAACGCTTTTACATCTCCAAACATCGTCCAATCATTCCAAGAGCCTGACCGGAACGATGAGTTTGTTGATGTGATTTACTACGATTTTATTGAGCCGTATGTTCTCGATGCTTTAAATGTTTTAAGTGACCAGGCCTTGTACACTACAGATGATGTCAAGTTTTATGGGGGTGATAGCACTGGATCATTATTGACCAACTATGTCAAGAAGCACTGGTCTCTATGACTACAATTGTCAATTCATTTTCCAAATTTTTTTGTTTATTTAAAAACTAAAGGGGGTCCTATGCATTATTCCAGGATCCACTTTTTGATGAAAACTATACAAAACATCACAGTTTGCAGTAACTTTCGTTCTTCATAATATACAAGACTGTATTATATCATCAGAGATAATGATGCAACAACAAAGAAAAATAACAACATAAGACAGAAATCATATCATCACCTATACCCACACAATATCTCACCATCACCAGAATTTTCATAAATTAATAGTAAACTTATTGAGCTCTTCTTCTGTCACGTTCTTCAGAAATGCTCAATTTGATACCTTTACCTTTTGGTAAGGAGATGTATGGTTTACCTGGTTCACCAATGACGAAGACATTTGATAAACGGGTAACAAAAGTGTTTTCTAGACTATCTTTGATATGGACCAAATCGAAACCACCTTCATGACGTTCACGATGGGTGATAACACCAACACGACCCAAGTTACGACCACCAGTAACGTAAACTAATTTACCAGTATCAAATTTGATGAAATCAGTGATTTTACCAGTAGCTAAATCAACTTTGACGGAATCGTGAACTTTGATGTTTGGATCTGGGTAACGAATAGTTCTACCATCGTGGGTGACAACGTATGGGATACCTTTTTTACCCAATTGGACTTTTTTGACTTTAGCTAATTTGTATTGAGCTTCTTCGTCAGTAATTCTGTGGACAGCAAATCTACCTTTGACATCGTAGACTAATCTGAAGTTTTCGTTGGTAGCTTCTAATGAAATAACATCCATGAAACCAGCTGGGAAGGTGGCATCGGTTCTGACTTTTCCATCAACTTTGACGTGACGTTGCATCAAGATAGCTTTCACTTCACGACCGTTTAAAGCATATTTTAAACGATTTCTTAGGAAAACAATCAATGGTAATGATTCTCTTAATTTATGTGGACCTGGGGATGGACGTGGTGCGTAAGTTCCACTTAACTTATCCAATAGCCAGTGAGATGGAGCTGCTAATCTTTTAAGATGTTTCTTTGGACCTCTACCCATTATTGATTATGATAATAAAGCTTTAAATGTTCCCTCTTAGTGAGTAAAGCTTGAACTTTTGACGATAAAAGTTGTTTGGTTTTTTCAATTTCGCGATCGCTTATTGATGACCAAGCATTTCGAGAAAGATCTGGTTTGGAATATATTTCCTCATTCGGGTTGATTCAGACAGCATTTTGACACCAACATCCCAACACCCCATAGCAGGAGGCGGTCACCCCCACTATGATCACATGACTTAAACTTTCTCAGCCCTAATCTGCAACTATATGGAATACTTGGAACAACGGTATGAAGATTATTGATCTACAGAATCAAAGTAAGTAATATCATACTTTACTAACGACACACGATCACTAAAAATACCGAAGAACCTTAACCTATATAACTCACAAACATCAAAAACAACCGAAAGGGAAATAGCAACGATTTATAGGCTGCGGAGCACACATATGGCACAAAGTCCCACAAACTCGAAACATTTCAAAAACCAATAAATAATATCTGGCGTATAACATTAAAAACACGCCACGAAAGATCAAGAATCACCATCTTGTGAGGGTCTCTTGTCTCTCTCCGCTCCATAGCATCAATTTTACACTGGATCAGAAAGCACTGCTCAATCTTCTTCATCAGACAGGTTGCTTAAAGCTGCTTCCAATCTTAGCCCAGAGAGCTTCTTACCAGGATTTCTAAAATTCATGTTAGTAGCACAATAATGACGAATGAGAGCTCTTTAACTTACTGATGAAGATGCTTCATTTTGTGATCAATTAGTTTCTTTGATGTTGGTGACATGTTCTCTTTCTTATCTGAAGGAGATACGTATTTGAGTTTCCTTTGATACCTGTTAGTACGTTGGTTAACCACGTTGAAGAAGAACACACTATAACACATACTGTTGGACCGCTAGCTCATGAACTCTAGCTTTTGTGACGTTTTCTCTGCTATCCAAAATGGGATGTAGAGGCTGGATTGGGTTTTGTGACATTCTGTTTAACTTTTGAGATTATCTATATCCTAGTTGTATTTCTCCGATAGTATTGGAGTTATTGAAGAGAGTAGCTTTTCTTGGTTGATCTCTGGTTTTATTTGTGAAAATAGTTCTGAAACATAAATCACACATCCTGATAAATTTGTCTTCCCTCAAGCGTTCATGCATTTTAGCCAGATAGGGCAAAATGTAAACACAAAGAATTTGTGTCACGTGAGCCCTCTTAATCCTCTTATGCTGTCCCAACCATTTGTGTTTTCTTGATTAATACGTCGCTCGTAGCACTCAATGAGATACTCAACAACGAAAGTTCAGTCTGGAAGTCATTGTTGCCACCATTATCATTCTTGCATTCTGACTGTTGGTTTTCGAGATTTCGTTGTGCTAGTTTGCTGAAATCCTGATGGTGATTGGTTAGATGATATGCATAACTTATCAAAACCATTCACTAGTCTCACCTTCATTCATGGTTTTCTTTTAACTATACTAATCTTTTCATGTCGTGTTCAATCACACACAATCACGAATGGGTCTTTTACAAAGAATCATCTGATTTCGCTCAGGCTGAGGACTAAAGAGCTGTTCGAGCATGGATGGAACTCATATATGAAGAATGCATATCCTGCTGATGAACTGCGACCTTTATCATGCTCAAGCTATGAAAGAGTGCCCGATGTTCAAAATATAAACAGAAACGATGTTCTTGGTAACTATTCTGTGACATTCCTTGATACTATAACTACGTTTGCCATTATGGGAGAGGTTGAACAGTTCGAAACCTACGTTGAGATGTTAAGGGATCTGACATTTGATCTTGACTCCACTGTCCAAGTATTTGAAACTACTATTCGTGCCCTCGGATCGCTATTATCAGCACATCTTTACTCATCTGATAAATTCAAGACACGAAATTATGACGGATTTTTGTTAGACCTCGCAAAGGATCTTGGTGATCGACTATTGGTTGCTTACGATAATGACAATGAACTGCCCGTTGCTAGGATAAATTTGAGATACGGGGTTGAGGGAATTCCACAAAATTTAATTCATGAAACATGTACAGCTGGCGCGGCATCTCCTATGCTTGAGCTTACACTCCTATCAATCTTGACTAACGATCCGAAGTATGAACATTATTCTAAGAGAACTTTTCTGAGATTATGGAAGTCTAGAGGGAAGTTAGATTTGCTACCCATGAGCTTCGATCCTATAAACGGTAAATGGTTCGATGCTGTAACTGGGGTTGGGGCATCAATAGATTCATTCTACGAGTATGCTCTCAAGGGTGCGATTCTTTTTAATGATGACGAACTGTTGGAGATCTGGAAGAAATCATACCAGGCCTTATCCACCCATTCCAAACTGGAATGGTTTTTTGCAAACGTACACGTCGAGACTGGTGTCATAATAAATCCATGGATTGATGCTTTGAGTGCGTTTTTTCCTGGTGTTCTTGTGTTGGCAGGTGAAGTAGAAGATGCTATCAAGGCTCATCAACCATTTATCAAGCTATGGGATAATTACGGAGGAATTCCAGAGAGATGGGATTATTTGTCCCCAACAAGAAGTGGATTCTGTACAGGAGAAGTGGAGCCCATCACACTTGAATGGTATCCTTTGCGACCTGAATTCATAGAATCTACATACTATCTATATCGTGCAACCAAGGATCCGATATATCTACGAGTTGGGGAGAAGATTTTGGAAGATTTCTCTACTACATTTAGAGTTGAATGTGGGTTTTCGGGGTATAGCGATATCAGAATAGGCTCTAGGCAAGATAGGATGGAATCATTTGTGCTTAGTGAGACCCTGATGTATTTATATTTGCTCTTTGATGAACAAAATGAGCTCAATCACCAGTTGGACTTTGTTTTCTCCACAGAAGGTCATCCACTTTGGATCCCAAAGAAGGCTTTGAGAGATTACAAAGAAACCAGAGCAATTTCCAGTATTGATTTGAGTGATGTTTCGGAGCTTCTTAGAAATGAGACCAGTGTATCTAATATCATAAGCAAATTGAGTTCTTGGCCTAGGGATGAACTTCAATTTGCACTGGACTACATATATGGCTTGTTTAACGATTCATCTGGAAAAGAGGATTTGATGCCCGTGCTGTTGGATACAGTTGATCGTGAAATAGACCCGCTTGGTGGTGTTGCTAGGTCGGAATGCATAGATGTTTGTCCTATCTATAACCATGGAGAAGTATTTTTCTCTAAAGTGCTATCAGATCCAAAGTTTTTCATTCTTGACTCAAAATTCTCTGAACAATGGACCTTTAGTAGCTCAGATTCGATTGAGCTTGACTTTAGTTTTAACTCTATCTTTGGCGATCCAAATGCCATCTGCTACAGAGAGCCCTCTGTCAACCTATGGGATTTCAGAATAGGTAATGGAGTTGCTAGTGAGTATGTTTCACTGAATTATGTTGATTCCTCGGGTGATGCTTGGGTTAATTCCATAGATGGTGTTAGACTGAAGCTCGAACTGTTGGAGTTGAATAAAGTTGATTTCTCCAACGCGCTGATCGATCGAGAGTTTCTCTTGAATTTTGCGGGTGACTCCATCGAGGGTTCTGGCGAAAGTACCTGTGGATTGACTGACAACAAGATAGAAAGCGTATTGAGGGTCATGACCTTCAATGGTATCAATGTTGACTCCAACACTACGATATTTATTTCCCGCGCAAAACTTGATCAAAATCTGATAGAAAGCAAAACTATTGGGCTTTCCAGAAAGGGTCATCTGGTCCTGGGAAACTTCCTTGTATCCAACTTGAGGCTTGCTGATGATGATTTATATACAAGCAAATGATTGAGTGTATATTCAGCAGATTATATTGTAGGAAGAAATTTGACATTTCGGATTTGCGGGATTTCCGATGCCTAACCCATTCAAAAGAACAACAGAACACAAAAAAGAACAAAGCCTTGCATATCGATAAGTCCCACCACAGAATTTAAATGGCCAGAAAGCAAGAGAGGTACAGAAGTTTTAGATACTGGATAACTGCCTAGTACTGTTTGTACTGTGGAAGTTGCTCTATCACTCGTTATCCTTGGTGCACTTCTTCTCTCTTGATAGTCTACAACCTTTGGTTATTCTTGTTACCGGTTCATCGTGATTACAATAAAATCATTATGTCGCTTATAAGTTACTACCTGCTACCCGTGCTAGAGTTGGCAGTAACCGTTGCAATGCCTTTCATTTTCACACTCAAATCGCTTTCCGTTGTTTCCCTATCGACTCCTACTGTCACTCAAAATGTGAACATCTCAGAAAAACAGACAACCATTTTGAGATTTTGGCTCGTTTACTGGCTCATTCTTTACTTCCTTGAATTCTGTGGTGTTAACTTACACATCAAATCGTTGTTTGCTCTATATTATACTGGTCAGAATAGGGTGGTTTCGTCAACTCTTGAATGGTTTTATCAGGACACAATTGTGCCATTTACTGCGAAGACACTACTGCAATTATTGAATCTTAAGATGACTTGTGAAGAAGCTGATAAAATCTTGGGGAATTGTGTCGATAGAATATGTTTTGATAGCGAGTTGGTTTCCAAGGTTTTTTTGATCTTCAGTAAACCTAACGTGAATGTGAACTCTGATTCAGCTCAGTCATCTAGCTCGTCACTCAACATCAGATCTCTAATCAACCCTTTTCTGAAAAACCGTTCACTTCATTCTGTCAATATTCCAAATCCGATGCTGAATGATAATGAACCTGACTCGGTGCGACACCACGCAGAGTTCCTGATTCCTTTAGAGATGACTACTCGACTCCCCGAACCAGGACAATATGATGCTTCAACCAATTCAACAAAGCCAAGCAAAAGTAGGAGAAAGAGCGTGGTGATGACTTCCACAGGCACTCCTGATCATGTGGGTGTTACTCGCAGTCTTAGCGCAATGGCTTCCAGGAATCTTTCGAGATCTAGAAATGTCTCTGTGGAATCCTCGAAATCTAACCAGAACAATTCAGAGTTTTTTGGATCTCGAACAGCTTCTACAGGAAGTGAGAACAGACTGAGCTTCTATCCTGACGCTGATCAACATGATGATCGCCCTCATTTATTAAACAAGCACAATAACAGATCATACAGCAATACAGTCAAGTCAGAGCGTCAGAGATCATTATCAAGAAACAAACAAACAAACGATAGTATTGAAAAAGACATCAAGGCTTTATATAATATATGAAGACACTCATAATGGGTATATGAACTTCTTGTTTTGTAGATCTGTAAGATCCAGCATTGAGATATCAACGGCCTTCTTGACAGTTTTGCCCTCTTCATCAACAGATGCTATAAAACCATGTTCATCTTCAGCAACACCATCAGCAATATCTTGCAGGTACTGTCTTCTCTCTCTGTTTCTTCTGCTCAATATGAACCTGATGATCTGAAGAACCAGAGGAGCAAGAAACCAGGCAAAGATCATGATAATAATCCAAGCTCTATAGTATCTAGGTTTGTCTTTGGCTTTCCAGAATTGAGAAGCAAACAAGTTAACAATAGAGTAAAAGATTGACCACACTATCGTTCTGATCAGTCTTTTAGTATAGCCAGCTGCAGAAGATTGAGCCCATGAAAAAGCACCTATAAATGCAACACCTGTGGTGTTCGTTAAAAAGATCCCTGCCAGAATACCTTTGCTTAAATGTAAGGGTAGTGAAACAACAAGTATACCACCCAATAACGAAATGGCACTGCATGCAGTGGCCAAGTTAGCAGTTTGTGACTTGTAGTGTGATAGCAATAGAGAACCCACAATCGCAAGGAAGGTGCTCCATCCAGAGGAAGCAACAGAAACTAATGTTGAGTTTAGGGTATTCAGTCCAAGATTTTGATAGATAATCGCAGATTGAAAACTAATGTTATTGGAAAACATTTGGAAAAACACAAACAAACCGAATAGCCAAGTGATCGGATCCTTTAAAGCTTCCACCGCTTGTTCTTTCTTGAATACCTTCTGCTCAATGGAGGAATTTGTTGCGGCCTTTATTCTTTTAATTATATGAACCCTCTCGGTCACGGTAAAATATCTGTAAGTTGCTGGGTTATCTGGATATAAGAAGAAGGTGGAAACGGACAAAATGAATGTAACTCCTCCAATAATAGACCAGTATACCTTCCATGGACTGATTGTGGTGATATGTTCAATACCATACGATATCAAACCTCCAGGAATACCTTGGGCAAGACAACTAATCCAAAAGACAGGGTTAACGACTGCTTGTTCTTCCGGAGTGAACCACATTGCAATTGTCTGCACAATACAAGGAGTGACTCCACTTTCAAAGAAACCCAAGAAGAATCTGACTGCAGCCAACTGGCTAAAGTTGTGACATGCTAGATGAATCAACGTAATAAAAGACCAGATCAAAGTGGCACCAGAAATATATAAACGAATAGGAATTCTTTGGAAGATATAATGACTTGGAACCTGCCCAAGGAAGTAGCCACAGTACAATATGGTTTGTAGATTGTTATACTTCTGTTGATCCAGATCTAAATCTTTGAATAGTCCCAATAGTGAGGCATACCCCATAGCATTTTTGTCCATAAAGAGCATAAAGTTCACAGCAAACACAATCGGGACTATTTTCAGCCATAACTTTATCTTTAGTTTCTTCTCCAGCTCAGGAGTGAGTTCACCAGCTTCTTCCTCATATTGTTCTAAGAGGTTCAGTGTGACATCTGCTTTTCTGTTTTCAACAACTTTAGCATGCTCCTCTTCTGAAACTGAATGGTCTGACTCCTGTACACCAATCTCGTAATATTCTTTCGACTTCACTTCTGAGTGCACTTCCTTCATATCTATGCTCACAGTTCAATAGGAACTACAATATCAATGTTATAAAGAGCGGAGCACCATAGATATTTATAGATCACAGTTCATGAGTGTATTCCGCATTCTCAATTGTGGACCCTGAGCCATCATATACGGGAGGTTGATCAAATATTGACATGTGGACTGTGGCCCCGTCAGAAGAATTATTCAAAAATTCAGTCTATATAGTTCACATTATCTGGAGATGTCCTATAACTGTTATTAGACTGTGAAGATCTAATAATCCCCTGATAGCGGTGCGGTGCAGCAATAACAACCATGAGAGTTATAAGACACGATAAGGACCAAAGAAGACCCAATCTGAAAACACATTATGATGGAAATGATTGTAAAGGATTAATGGAGATGAAGTGTCGCTTTAACCAATTGCCAATGCCAGCTAGTGCTCACTTGTTGATCTTTTGACAGTGGCTCTTTTTTCAACCTCGATTTTTGATGGTATTACCCGCTCTGGGGCGGAATCTTTCGACTACAATACCGCATTTGTAAAGATTAAAGAGCGAGCCTCTGACACCAAAGTCTCCAGGACGTCCATCAAATTGTCAATTCTTCTTAATCATGAGTAATGCAAGCCATCCTTCGAAAAATATTCCTCTTCTGATTGGGTTGTAGTGTCAGCAATATATACCACAACTTTGAGCCTTGAAGGTGCCAGTGCCACACAAGGTAGTTGATATATCTTACAAAAAGTATCAGGAAAACTCTAGCACAACTTTCTTAAGTATCAAATCAGCTTTTAGTGAACAAAACAATGCTTCCAAAAGAGTCAAAGATTATCATTGTTGGTTCTGGTGTTTTTGGCCTATCATCTGCCCTTCACCTAGCCTCGAGTGGATATACAAACATCACCATATTTGATCGTCTAGATCTACACAGTCTTCAATATACTTTTGAAAATGGGGCAGACACTGCTTCTGCTGATATCAACAAAGTGTTCAGAGCTCATTATGCCGAGAGAGAGTATTACCATAAGCTTGCCCTTGAAGCCAAAGTTTATTTTGATGAATGGGATTCTAGTTTGAAAAAATTGACACCAGCAGAAGCCAAAGCAAAGTACAATATTGATGAACCGTTGAAGATCATCGAGAATACTGGTCTTATTCGACTAGACAACACCAAAGAATTGGATGCCAGTGAACTCGAGAATTTGAAAAGTTTCACAAACTCAGGTCTAAGAGATACGCAATATGATATCAATAATCCAGATGACTTGCAAAGAGCTAAGGATCTTGGATGGCTCTATAAGATCAATGCATTTGGATTCAGAGAGAATCCCTTGGTGAAAGATCTCTCAGGTGTTTTGGATTCCACCTCTGGACTGATTTACGCTAATAAGGCTTTGTTATACGCCTATCAGTTGTTGAAAGCCAAAGGGGTTTCTTTCGTCACTGGCGAAGAGAAAGGCTCCCTTGAGTCATTGATTGAGTCAGAAGGTACTGTTGAAGGAATCAAAACGAAGGATGGAGCATTGCATAAAGCCGATTTGACTATCTTAGCAGCAGGTCCATGGACAGCGTCATTTGTTCCAGAACTAGCAGGTCTGATTGAGGCTCACACAGGTAATGTTATTTTGATAAAGATTCCTGAGGATAGAAATGATCTGATCGAGAAGTACTCCAAGATTCCAATCTTAAACTGGAGAGTCGGGGAAAATAAGGAACAACAGAGGTTCAGTGGAGTTGGTGTGTTCCCTATAACAGATGGATATGTCAAGCTCATTACAAGACAGCGTAAGTTTGATAACCCTACAAAGTTACAAGATGGATCTGTTGTATCTGTTCCTGTTACATCAAGGTCCACACCTTCTGAGACAAGATTATCCAAGTCTCTGATATCCACGGCTAAAGATTTCATTAGATCATTTCTTCCTGATTTGGTTGAGTTTGGGATTCACAAAACTAGATTGTTATGGTACACTGATACTATCAACAACGATTTTCTGATAGATTATGTTCCTGGTAAAAAGAGACTGCTCGTTGTTACAGGTGGGTCTGGTCATGGCTTTAAGTTTCTGCCGGTCCTAGGTCGATTCGTTGTTGATAGGATCGAGGGTAACACAAACGAATACCTGAATAAGTTCAAGTGGAGAAATCCCCAGGACTACACTGATATCAATAGAAACGGCGAAGTTCGATTAGGTACAAATTCTTATTATGACCAAGAATTGTCGACAGTTGAGGATTTGAAATTCAGTCAAGATGATCTAACAAAAGCTATTGAAATCGATTGATGTTATCTTATTTGTAATCAACTGGAAGAGCAGTTTGGTAAAGATAGTTGCCAAGTGTATTGATATCCCATATTGGTAAATGTGTGCTTTGATGGATTGCGTGTTTAAATGGTGGGATATTTGTGCACTCTAATATAATTCCACCTATGTTGTCATTCTCTGTAATCAAGCGAGTGGTGGCTTCCAAAACCTCTTCTTTGATGGCCTCAAAATCATAGGGCTCACCTTCTCTCAATATTCTCTGAAATTTTCCATTTCTCTTGACTCCCACGATTGGAATATCGTAGTCAACCCCGACAGCTTTCAGATGCTCTTTCCCCAAATTATCAGCGTCGAATGTTACAATTCCCAATTGTTTACCTTTTGGGATCAACAACTGTGCAATTGGGATCTGTAACAATGAAGAGGTTCCCACAGGTACAGGAATTTTTGATTGCAGGATCGGATGTAATGTTGCCAGGAATCCACACGAAGTAATGATAGCTATGGCACCTTGCTCGACCAGTTCAAGAGCAGCATTCACCCACGCATCAATAAACTTTTGCTGGTAGTTTCTAGAGCTCTTGACAACCTCGTCGTTGGAAGTCTCAGTGACGATTCTGATCTTGATGGGGATATTCCACGTTCCCAAATTGCCAACGTCTCCGAGTGGTCTATGGAATGTTGTATTAACTTGAAGAAGTCCCAGAAAAGGCTCTTTCACCGAATCAGACATATTACTTATATAACGATTGATTTATAGTAGTGTACTTCATCCTTTTAGAATTCTCTGGAAGTCCCTGATAACTTATAGTCTCTCAATGAAGGTCAAATGTATTCTCAATCTAGAACTTCATCCGACATGTCACCATTCTACTTCGGCGTGCTTATGAAATGACCCCTCAAGCCACATATTACATCCCAAAGCAGTCATTAAAACCATCTCATAACAGACTATATACAATAATGAACGAACTAGAGATATCAAAGGTTCCAAATTATACAACCTTGTATGGATATTCAAAAACACGGTCTTTTCTTTTCCATAGTTTTCTTTTTCTCTTGGTGGTGACATGCTCAACAAACTTTTCTTCACAGTGTTGTGCTTTGAAGCTTCTGATGAAGTTTGGATCCCATAATTCAGATGCAATACCCAAATCTTTACAAAGTCTCATCAAAGCATTACTTCTGCAACCTTCAGTTGCTGTAGGGATTCCATCAGCAGAAAAGTAATCTTGCTCACCTCTAGCAATACTAACAAGACGACCAAGACAAACCAATGCATATTCTCTTGTCAGGAGCTTATCAGTGACAATAGTTTCAGATCTTGGAACTAGACCCCAGGCACCAGCCCCGAAAGCTCTGTTCAGTATACGACGATATTTAATTTCTGGTAGATAAATCAATCCATCTGGTTTGATTTCAATATCTTTTGGATCAATAGCTTCGGCAAGAATTTGTTGAGTTTTTTCAGGAAATGGCTCTGATCCTAACCCAAAGTAAGACGTTGGCCAATGTATTTCGTTCTGTAATTTCGAATCAGCAGGTGGGTCGTGTAAAGTGGAGGAAAACTTCTCATCAAGAGGTTCGCCTTTGAGACCAGGAGCAGAAGAGGAAGAGTATAGGTTTGATCTTTGAGATTGACCAGTTTGCAACTTGAATTCAGGTGGGTCAAAAAATTCTGCCTCCAAGGGTCGTTCTTCTGGTGTCGTTTCTCTGGCTGGAGTTGAAGTTGCAGTCGTTGTTGAAGCTGCTGTAGTGCTAGCCTTTTTAGTATAAACTCTCGTGACTGGCTTCTTGATGGCAGTAACGTAATTTCGTCTAGTGATTGGAATCAGCTTGTTTCTCAACATTGCGAAGAGTACGTTTAGTGGTCTTAATAATTTGAAATACTGTCAAGTTGTGACCGCTGATGAGGTTTTTTAGCTTTGGTGATTTATTTTCGTGTGTTTTTTGTTGATGTATCACAAATCACAAATATCATAGACTCGAGTCATAGAGACAGAGAATTCCAAACGAAATACGCAAAATGACAGGTTTGTTGGACATCGTGAGCACTGTTGATAATTTCACCTATGGGACTACACCGTCTTCTGTTTTCAAGCTAGTTTCCCACGATAAAAAAGGAGTTCTAGGTTATGTTCTTCCACTAGTTGTCGAAAAGTTGATGGAGTTTGATATTAATGAGACCTTCATAAGAGATGAAATAACGAAGACAATCTCTATAAACCCAACGCTTGATACACTGGAAGCAAGGAACGTTCGATTCGCATCGATTGCTCGGAAGTTACGTGATGCTGATGTATTTGAAACGTTGAAGGGTTGGAGAAACGAGCTCTATACTGTCTACTATCCTTCGCATACCCCTTATCTACTGGTAGAGAGAGCATTCTGCCCACTGTTGGGAGTTGTTATGTACGGTATACATATCAATGGTTATATTCCTGCACATTTATCCACCAAGAATGAGATCGAGTTTTGGGTTCCTCGAAGGGCAACTACAAAAGCTACATTCCCAGGGATGCTGGACAACACTATCGCTGGAGGGATTGGGCATCCATATGGCGTCTGGGAGACTGCGATCAAGGAGAGTTATGAAGAAGCCGGAATCTCTGAAGCGTATCTTGAGGCCAATATAACCCAAGTAGGTGCTGTTTCATATATCTTCTCGCATAAAGCAAACAGTCTTGATTCTGAAGATGGTCTGATACAACCTGAACTAGAGTATATCTTTGATCTGGTATTTGACTCTTCAACTGTTCCAAGACCTGTTGATAATGAAGCTGAGTATTTTGAGCTGTTGACCCTGGAAGAGGTGATGAAGAATCTTTATGGGCTCAAATTCAAACCAAACTGTGCCCTTGTTATGATCGACTTCTTGATCAGACACGGGATCATCACCCCTGAGAACGAACCTGACTACTTGGAAATCAATCAGAGGCTCCACAGAAGATTGCCATTCACTTTGAAATAGAGACTCTTTCTTCATTGTGTATAAACCCGGGTGTAGTGTTCTGAGTTCCGAGGTGGAATTCTCTGACACGTAGGCAAATTAGAAAAAGAACAACACAATGTCTTGGGCATTGATTATTGAACCATCATATCTCTAGAACCAACGCTTTGTGCAATGTCAACTGGTGTGCGTAAGAGAGGTACAAAGGGGCCTTCTAAAAGGGAGGGGTCGGCTGAGATACCTGAGATTGATGATCGTAAATCTGCCTTTACTTTTGAAAACTCTTCAGTTAATACCCTCACTGACAAGGTGACGATTATTGGTTTGACCGCCCTAGCGTTTGCAACCAGATTTTACAAGATCAATTATCCAGATGAAGTTGTTTTCGATGAGGTTCACTTTGGTAAGTTTGCATCCTACTATCTAGAACGTACCTACTTCTTCGATCTACATCCACCTTTTGCCAAACTATTGATTGCTTTCGTTGGTTATCTTGTTGGCTATAATGGCTCGTTCAAATTTGACAACATTGGTGATTCTTATGTCGAAAATCATGCTCCTTATATTGCTTACCGTTCTTTATCTGCTATTTTAGGAACGTTCACTGTTCCTTTGATGTATTTGACCTTGAGAGAGTTGAACTACTCCATATTAACTGCCGTATTTGGTTCCTTCTTGGTGTTGTTCGACAATGCGCATGTTGCTGAAACCAGATTGATCTTATTGGACGCAACCCTTATTGTTTCTGTTGCAGCTTCAATATATTCATACGTTAGATTCTTCAAAGAAGAAAAAAGAAAACCTTACACGAGAGCATGGTGGACTTGGTTGGGATTAACCGGGGTTTCTCTATCTTGTGTGATCTCCACAAAATATGTTGGTGTTTTTACCTTCATCACCATTGGTTTTGCAGTTGCTTTGGACTTATGGAATTTATTGGATATCAGATCGGGTTTGACCATCAGACAATTTACTAGACACTTTGTTGCCAGATTCTATGGGTTGATTGTTCTTCCATTCCTAATCTACCTATTCTGGTTCTATGTTCACTTTGAAGTTTTGAATAAGTCCGGTCCTGGTGATGGATTTATGAGTCCTGAGTTTCAAGAAAGTCTAGGTGATTCCCCTTTGGCGAAAGAGGCAAAAGAGTTGAACTATTACGATGTTGTTTCCTTCAAACATAAAGCAACAAATGCTCTCTTGCACTCTCATCCATACACGTATCCTTTACGTTATGAAGATGGGCGTGTCTCTTCTCAAGGTCAGCAAGTCACCGGGTTTCTTGGTGAAGATGCTAATAACTACTGGGAAATCCGTCCAGTTCATGATTTCCCTGAAGATAACAGACTTCATAAACCAGTCCGCATTAGTGATGTTGTCAGATTTTATCACGTTGGTACGGACTCTTTCTTGCTGGCACATGATGTTGCTTCACCACTGTATGCAACTAATGAGGAGTTTACTACTGTTCGTGGAGAGGTTGCCGAAACCAGATTCAATGAAACTTTGTTCAAACTCCCAGCTGCAAACAAAGCCGTTGATGGCTCACCCATCAAGACAAAAGCCTCTCTAGTTCGTGTCTTACATGTGGCAACCACTGTTGCTCTCTGGACCCATGATGATGTTACTCTTCCAGAATGGGGGTTCGGTCAATTAGAGGTTAATGGTAACAAGAAGATAACAGATCCTACAAACACTTGGTTCTTTGATGAGATTCAAAACTTGAACGATGCTCGTCAATTTTACGTTCCAAAGCCGGTGAAACATGTTCCATTCCTGAAAAAATGGTGGGAGTTACAGATCACAATGCTTCAACAAAATAACAAGTTAAGTAGTGAGCATCCTTTTGCTTCAGACCCGATAACATGGCCTATTTCATTATCTGGTGTAAGTTTCTGGACCAAAAATGAAACCAAAGAACAAATTTACTTTATTGGTAATTTGTTTGGTTGGTGGTTGGAGGTGTTCGCATTGGCATCATTTACGGGGTTCTTTGCAACAGCAAAGTTGCTTGAACAAAGAAACGTGACATTATTGAATAATTCTCAAAAGAAGCAACTTTTCAACATTGGGTTTTTGTTCATTGGATATCTTTCACATTATGTTTTCTTCTTCCTGATGTCAAGACAGAAATTTTTGCATCATTATCTTCCAGCCCATCTGATTGCCGCTTTATTGACTGCTGCTATTTTAGAGTTCTTTATTGGGAGAGGAAGAACACTAAATCTTGTGCTGGTGGGACTGAGTACGGGGTTGATCGTCACTTTTGTATTTTATGCTCCAATCACATACGGTGATGTTGGTCTATCAATTGATCAGGTTATCGCAAGACAATTCTTAGAGATCAAACTACATTTTGCCAAATAGGATTCACATTTAGAATGAATACGATTAGTCAAAACAATCACTTATTTATTCCAATATTTGTAAGTCTGTCGATGACTGATTTGGAGTCTGAAACTCCTCTTCGTTTTCGTCTTCATCGTCTGTTTTCACTTGTGTAATGATAGATGGTTCTGGGGTCTCTGACACATTTGGAGAATTTGATGAAGTCTTTCTCAAATGATTCTCCATAACATCGGACGGAACTATAAAACCATGGTCATCAGTTATTCTGTGATCTTTTAGCTTTGGTTCTAGTACTTTAGCCAATACTGATGCAGCGCTCAGTATATCTCTTCTAGCAACTTTCGACTTTACTGGCGATGTGGCGAGCGTGGATGTAGTATTCTTCAGTAGTTCACTATCTGTAACATTTGATTGTTCAGAATTTAACTGGGATGTATTAGCACATTTCTCGAGGTAAAGTTTCAAGTAGAGAGTGTTGAATGTGTCATCTATCAACGACGTTGAACCGAACCCGTTATTCATTTTTCTAATCTCGTATATCTCAACCAATAACACAAGAAGTGGTATCTCTGAATCAACAAGATCACTTTCTTTGTATTGCTCAAATAGTAAGTTTGAGGCTCTCAAAAACTCTGAGTAGATCAGCTTTGGAACTTCAATATCTGTGAAGTGAGGAGCTGCATGGATAATTTCTTTCATCAGCAGACATAGCTGAGTACATGAGGTATCCCATGCATTTTGAAGATTCGCCATACCCGATCCAAACCGACGAAGCTTCTTGGTGAATAATAGCAGTCCATGTAAGTCTGCTGTCTTGTATGCCAGCTTTATGTAGAAGTGAATGTAGTTGAAGGTGTACACAAAATGTTTTCCCGGTACTTCATATTCTGGCTTCCAGATACTGATCAAATTCTTATTTGTAGCCCTCAAAACAACTAGCGACTCGACCTCTGCTGCTGATCTATGGTATTCACCTATGCTGAAGTATATTCTGGCAATTCTGAATCTTGGCTTGTGATGCCACTTCTTCTTATCAATCACCACAAGTTTTCTTAATGCACTTAAGATCCAAGAGTGGAAGATGGTGGGGCCGGTTTCTGTTAGCTCTAAATTTTGAAACATTGCATCCTTTTCCAGATAGGTTATAGCAACTTCGGGTTTCAGTTGATTAGACATCACAAATTTGTACAAGTATGAACATAACTGATAATGTGACTCAATTCCAGTTGGGTTTAATTCACAACTCTTCAGACACTCACTCAAAATAACACCAGGAGGCTTCTTTAGCTTTTTCAGCACCTTAGAGAGGTGAAAGTGAAGTAGCCAAGAATCTCTATTCAGTGAAATAGCAAATCTAGTTATTCTAGCAACAAATCTCAGCAAGAAAACCTTTCTTCCTTCAGTCAATCGGAGTTGTGTTTCCAGGAGCTCTTTTCCAACCATGAGAACTTGCTCAGAAGTTCCTGTCATCAATGCTCCTTCCATTGGTCTTGATATGGCATGGAAGAGATCTTGGGCTAAATTAGAAAGTAAGGCGCTTTTGATATAAGAATCAGCTTTTTCTGGATCATTAACCAGCAGACTTAACGCCATGAGAGAACAAAGTAACGATCTCCTCTGTATAGCAGCCGTGGCTGTCTTTTTTTCTGGTGAGTTTATTTTATCAGATGTCCATGTGAGATCGTCCTCCACCTGGAATGAAAATGCTTGAGCTAGGTAAACCCACGATTCTAGCCTTCCTGTACCATATATAAGATCAGACTTGAAAAGCTTGATTATCAGTTCTAGATCTGAGACTTTGGATTGTGCTGCTTTCTTTCTGGCTTTGTATAGGTTTAGGTTGAACAGCCCTTGAAGAAAGTAAAGCCCTTTTTGAATTGCAGACGTTTCTTCTACTTGAACTTTTCTGAGAGATAAATGGAACATGCCGGATATCGCATCCTGAAACATTTGGACCTTCAAAAAATTTTGATTCAGAAAACTTTCCATCAATGCATTGTTGAACTCAATCGCATTATTCTCCAAGTCTGGACCTCCAATAGCGTCATATAGGAAGTCAAGGGCATTCTTGACTTCTGGTTTTGGCACGGTCTGAGACAATGACTTTTTAGCTAGTATGTTATCCAAGATGTAACCCGAGAATTCAACAGCAGAGGATCTATCAAAGTCACGTTTAGTAGTATGATGATCTATAGGTATGTAGTCATTGGAAGTAATATTCACATGGAACCTGCAGCTCAGATGTTGTAAAATTACGGCACTTTCGACAGCTGAGGGGTCACTAGATTTTCTAAGCAGATGTCTGGATAAACTGAACAGTCTTCCATCTATAATATCACAAAACCCTAATGCTCCAACTTCGTCATGTAGAAGAACAAAAACCTCCAAAGTATCGTTGTGAACAGCCGAAATACGGTCATAAAGCACACATATCACACATATTGAGTTGATTATGGTCTCCTTTATGGCCAGAAACTCCCTTGATGTACTATATTTCCCTTCAGCCAAATTCCTAACCGAAAAAATAGACTGAAGTAGAGAAAAAAACCGTAGCATAACCTGTAGCAATTCAGAATCCCCACTTTCAATGTTCCAGCCATTCGATTCTAATACCCGGTTAAGCCCTTCGATGAAATCTCCAAAGTAAGCGATCGCAGACAGCAGAATTTGCTCCCTCTGAGTTTCAGACTGAGTCTCGTAGGAGTTACCTGTCAGATAGTCTAAAACTAAAGGCAACACCTTTTTGAGGGCAACGATATAACTAGCAACATCGGCTCTTCCAACGTAATGCTTCAGTAAGAACTTCCAAAGCTTGAATCTCAAAGATATAGAGTTCTCGTTTATAAAGGAGACCATCAGCTGTTGATCAGCTGATAGATCGGTAGACTGATCTGAAAGCAAGAGCTCCTGAAGCAGACTCACAGTCTCATTAGACTCGCTGTTTTCAAGATCAAACGTTTTCTCCAAAGTGGACAAAATACTCAATCTGTCAATCTGGGCTTTGATGTTGTTGACACTGAGGGATGGTATGAAATCATAATTCCAGTAGCCGATATCCTTGATTGTTCCTTCAAAAGACATATATCGGTCTAGTAAGTCTGAAAACATATTCATCAGAATCCCTACCTTTGAAGATTGAATGAACGAAAGTAAAAGCAGACTGGTCCACTCATATCTAAACCTTAGACTAACATCATCCGTATCAATAACATGCTTGCCAATATATTTATACCACCGAACGATTGAGGGATGAATAGAATCGATGTTTGACTTGAGCTCAGTTTGTTGCTTCAGTCCTAGACTTTTAGATTTGAGTTGATTTTTGAGTGAGAGAAAGTAATTGGTCAGCACTTCAAACACAGACAAAAATAGTGATACCATCCCGTGGTTGTATTCCATCTTGAGCTCCTTATGAAGTAAATCCTCAGATGTAATTACCAGACTCTCAAGCACCTTGTAAAGCTTGGGACCAAACTTGAAGTCTGTAACCAAACACTGGCCATCCTCCCTGGTAGAAATCATCAGGTCTATCAGAACTTTCCGGGCTTCGATGAAATGAACACCACGCTTGTTGAATTTCTCCCAAACTTCCAGGGGCACATCGGAATATTCCTTGTGGCATTCTAGGACAGGACCTTGACTCTCATCGAGAAGAGTATTTGTGAAAAGTTCAGATATATCCATATCCGAATTTTGTGATGATATGCATTGAGAAAAAAGTTCTGCGTGCCTGGTTGACCAATTAGACAGGCAATATGTGAAGTCGTTTGTCAATTCGATGAGGCGTGCCTCTTTTGGGATAGCTATGCCAATTTTTCGCAGGTAGAAATCAAAACTCTCAGAAAATTTCTCATACCTTAGGTCCCCAACTTTCCCTTCGTTATTGTTGTCTATCTCAAATTGCTGTTTAAACCTTTTGCTAGATCTGTGAGGGGTGTCTTCCGCGAACTGACGCTTTGGGATGGTACTTGATTCATCAAGAATGGTAGGAGGTTTGAGCTCTGGTTTGACCTCATCAATGGTGACAATCTCTGGTAGTGTGAACCTGATGCTTGTTATTGGCTCCTCCAAAAGTGAGTAAGTATCTTTCGATTTCGGAGGCTTCCTTTTGTTTTTTGAAATGAGGTCGTTCAATGATAATGTCGTGTTTTCTAGTGATATTGATTCCAGTTTTACAGACCGAGTCTCCTCCAAATAAAACGCCTCTTTTCTAACATTGAGATAATCAATAATGGGTTTCAGAAATGATAGATCGTTTTCAGAAAGCTGGGGGAGCTTTTCACTTGAGACCCCTTCTTCTTCTTCCTTAATTTCTAGTTTCCTCAGTATTCTGTTCTCCTCATTCAAAAAAAGAAGGTACTCGTGGGATAACTCTCGTCTTCTCTGGTGTATGATCTCATCACCCGTATCTTCTTTGGTGAGCTCATACTCTGTCAGATACCTCTTAAGTCTATCATTACCAAATAGTTCGAATATATCCAACAGGAGAGTCGCCACGAAGAAATCACCATCACTGTATTGTATGCACGAAATCAAATCATTGATTGCAAATATAAGGAGTTCAAATGAGCTCTTCAGGTTAGAATCTAGCCGTCTATACTTCAGCTCGTTCAAATGAAGCAATCCTCTATTTCTATGGGCAAGATATCTAAGGGTACGAACGGCTGGGGAAAGAACACTAACTTCGTCCCTAATCACACTAATACTGAACAGTTCTTCATATTCATTGTTCGCCTGGTTGAACGCTAGATCTTTCTGGAACTTTAGAGCTTTACTAAAAGTTTTAAATGCTTGCTCCACCTTTGTTATTAAACTTGTTAAAATCCGTCTTGTGAGAAAACTAGAACGGTCAACTCACCTGAAGTTCGCGTGAGTGCTCTTCTGCATCGAGTTCAACTCCTTCTGCGCTTAGATTGAGCGCCGTAAACGACATTGCTCCTGCTATGTGAGGTAACGACAGCGTGTTTACAACAACGTGTTGTTATGATAACAGAATTGTTGAATTTTTTTTTTGGTCTAGCGCGGACCATGACGTTTAGACTGATTAGAAATTGCGAGCTACTGGAAAGCAATTCGAGGATGTGCCATTAACTTGTCAATAGACTGTTCAACTAGAAATGAAAATACGACGTAGGGAACAAGATGACCCAAAAATAAAGTTGATTTCTGGTTCTGGAATCTCCCTCTCGCCCTCGTTAAAGGCAACTATCAAGTATCCTCCAGATCTTAGAAAGACATCAACCGGTTTGTTCTTTGATTCATTGTTTGATCTATCATTTCTCACTATCTTCCTCTTCCTGACTAATTTGGAGTTCATTCTATAGAATGGCATACAGATTCCAGATCTAAATCTCACATTCGAACTGGTCGTTGATTCATAAAAGATACCAAACTCTGATGTGAGCGCAGAGTAAAAAAAAGATGAACCAAAGTTCCAATCCAACTCCTTGTAGCCATAGACACCCAAAGTACGGGTAAGTATTTGCTCACTCTCTGTCTTCACCAAACGATTAGCAAATTTGAATGACTCAGCTTCAATTGTGTTTTCAGATGGAAGGAACTCGGATGATATCTGAAACTTCTGGGAAACCTTTATCTCAACAACACAAACCGCATCAAAATTACATCTTTCCGAAATGATCTTGGATAGTTGGTAAGAGGCTTTCTTGATGTCACGAGTTTGAGAAATCTCTTTCACGATATCATTCCAGAAAAAAGCATCCTGTGACCCTGAAGCACCCTGCTTGCTATATCTAAAATTAAAGTTTTGAGAGTATTGACTACCAGATCCATCTTTCTCGTACACAGCAACGGGTAAAAACTGATTTCCTTGACTAGTTGGTCTCCCGATTATCTTGATCAATGGAAGTGTCTCACTGAGTGAGGCTTTTGGTTGTAAAGGTGTGGTCAATATGGTAATCACTTCATCAGCAAGCTCTTTCAAAAAGTCCAAGTGCCTTTTCTCGATCTCTTTACGTGGAAAAGGATCAAACACAGAAAATACACCTATAACCACCCCAAATTTTGTCACCAATGGAACACCAGCATAGAATTTTATATGCGGTAGTCCTTTAACAAAAGGATTTTTAGCAGTTCGCCAGTCTTTAGAAGCATCCAATAGCACAAAATGACCGGTGGATAAGATTGTATGAGCATCTATAGAAACGTATTTGGGACACTCGCTTATGTTGAGGGATGTCTGGTATTTAACAACCTGTCTTCTTCCATCAATGAGTGAAATAGCTGCACCTTGAACACCAAAAATTTTTATCGCTTTGGATATCAATCGGTTGAAGATTACCTTGTCTTTCCACTGTTCGCAGTTGATGAACCTTTTAACTGCTTTCAACCTTGTAACTTCATTATAGTGATCAGGGGGACTCATGAAATCTGTCCCGTCAAAACATGCAGGACAAGGAACATTCGATAGGTTCCATTTACCTTTGCTATAGGCGTCAAGAAAGTGAGCTTTTGTTAAAGGAACATTGAAAATTGAAGAACTCGAAGTCAAAGGAAGCAAAGTTTGACCGTGACTCAAGACCAATCTTTTTTCCTTTATTCTAAAAAACAGTTAGTGATCCTCATGAAGTAGTGGAAATCAATCACAAGGATACATACGGTTGGGCAAGATCCTGAGGTGATGGTTTGTTGATAACAGGACGTGAGGACAAGCTCATAATTGATCTAATGATAGCAACAGTATGCGTAGCGAAGCAGCAGATTTGAGAAAAGAAAAAGTAGAAGTTCACGGCTCATGGGGGGTTTCCGTTTCACAAAAGGACTAGATTCTTTTTTGGCATTCACTTTTGTGTCACCTTTTCCGCCTATGGGAGCATTCAATCTCATTTGGCGCAAGCAATCCAAAAAAACCTCAGCAGACTTTTGACTTGCTGGAAAATTGGAGGCTCATTCGTGATTAGCCGATCAGTCATCACATCGCGTTCCACCATGTCAGTGAGTAGAGATTAAAGCTGGGTTTTCCATCTTAATTAGATCGTTGTTCTTGTAGTTGGGGGGTGGTAATATCTTGATCTCGGAAATAATCGACACCTTCTAACCAATTACCCGGAGTTGAAGTAAACGGTGGTAATAAAAACCGGCAGATTTATGTCTATGAGCTCGTAGATTATATTCATTGTGCAGTTTATTACCAGTCAAGTCCACTATATAATGGGGTTTATTTTCGGTAATCATCTCTTGAGTACCTTGCGTCACTCCTCGAAAGCTATGACTTTCAGAGTTATCCTGGGTGGCTCTGTTGTTGCCTCTACAGCTTACTGGTTGAATTATCAGAAAATTTCTCTTGACTCTAATATCTCTGAAGGGCTAAACTCTGTCTCCGTCGATAAGAATGTTGATCCTTTACCCCAGTCACTTGCACTGTCCACTGCTTATGAGCTTCTGGGTCAGGGTACAAGAGCTGTCACTTTCTTGAAGTTTAAGGTATATGCATTGGGATTATATGTTGCCTCAGATGATAAATATAAAATACCAACGGTTCTAGACTCGAAGTTCCTATCTTCAGCATTCATAGACACTGATTCCAACAAGTCACATAGGGAAAATGTTCGAGAAGCTTTGAAGGACAGTTCAAAATCGAAAATCTTGATATCTAATTTGCTCGACTCCAACATTCGTTTGGTTGCAAGAATATCACCAATAAGAAACACTGACTTCAACCATTTGAGAGATGGATTAATTAAGTCAATACTGGCTTCGAAGGTGAAGGATGAGAGTTTGGATGTTGGGCTTCAAGAACTTAGAGCTGCATTTTCAAGAAAGGGATCTGTTCCAAAAAATCATAATTTAATCCTTGAGAGATTAGAAACTGGGCAACTGAGGGTTGTGTACGAGGATACGTCAAAAAGTGAACGTGTGGAAATGGGAACTGTGGACGCTCCTATAGTGAGCAAACTTTTGTTCCTACAATATCTCAGCGGCGGTTTAAGCCCTGATGCCCGTGAAACGTCAATTGAAAAGATTGTGCAACTTGTTTAACATTACAGTGCCTTGGCCTAACACAGTGTATATATTGCCCAGGAACTCATGGTGGAGTTTGAATGACTATGAGATTGTGTTCCATCCGTATAGTTTAGCATTAGCTTACGTGACTCTCGAACTCTTTCCGAAGTGCTCTATAGGTGGGTCGAGATAAACTTATACAATCATGGAAGGTTATGGCACATCACCGGTTTAGTATCCTTTATATTATGCATTAGTCTATGATTCCTCAATCTTCACACACATTTGGTTCCGCGAGTCCATTCCATCTTGGAAACGTATCCAGGTTTATTCCAAAACAATCCAAAATGCGCCCAACAGTTTGCTCTATGATATCATCAACTGTCTTAGGTTTGGTATAAAATGCAACGACAGGAGGGAAAATAATCACATTACGATCACACAGAAATTTCATATTATCCAGATGGATAGAAGACAATGGAGTCTCTCTAGTAACCAAAAGCAAAGGTCTGCGTTCCTTGATCGTAACATCTGCTGCTCTTGTTATCAGCTCATCTGTGTACCCTATTCTGATAGAAGCCAGTGTTTTCATGGAGCAGGGCACAACGATCATACCGTCATGTTGGAAGGAGCCACTTGATATTGGGGCAGATACGTCAGAACTAGAGTAAACCTTGGTAGCCAGCTTTCTGATATACGAGAGATCATAATCGGTTTCAAATTTCATTGTAGCAACACCCCACTTGGATACAATAACATGAGTCTCAAAATTATCCAGCTTGCTTAAGATCTCTAAAATTCTGACTCCTAAAACAACACCGGTCGCACCTGTGATTGCAATGACCAGTCTTTTTGGTCTGGTATGAAGCTGTGGAGCAGCTTGTCCAAAGAATATACTGAAACCTAGCGAGTTCATGACAATATTGTTTGCGACTGTGATTTGTGAGCGAAAGATTAGATGCTAGATTAACGATGAGCTATAGCAAACCTCTAAATGTAAGAAATATCCAATGTGAAAACTGGGAAGAAGAGTACTAATTAGAAATTTCTCATGATTTCACGTTTATAAAAGGTTTATCAAAAGGGAAACGTAACTACATTTTGAGATTTCAGAGGAAAGAAAATCATAGCCAGCTCATGAAGTCATTAGCCGTTTCGCCCTCTGCATGGCGCACGTTTCTATACCAGGCCGAAGTTTGTTCTATCTCGAGCCATAGGGTATCCCAGTCAACATATTCAGAATTGGAGCTTAGCCAACCTCTTCCCTACAACGTCACTCATCACGTAGTTGTCCTTGCTCTTCAAAGTTCTTACTTCATAATTAATAGTTCATAGTTCATAGTTCATAGTTCATTCATACTTGAAATATGCGCAGAAGTCGGGCCAACTCAGTGATCCGGCTATCCATCCGGGAGTGCCGACTCCTTAGACACTTTGATCCTCTAGAGAGAAGTAAGTACTAATGGCCGCTACTTGCTACTTTCAAAAGCCGCTCGCTGATCTTTATGCCAGAATCCAGATATAAATGAAACAGACCATCCTGCACTTGTCACCAAATTACGTTCTACCACATTCAGCTCCTTACCAATATTAATTATGTCAAAGCTGAACACTGGTTTGTATTTTAGAGATTTCATTCAAGCTTTGAAGGACAACAATGATCTGGTTGAGATCAACCAAGAGATTGACCCAGTCTTAGAGGCTGGCGCTATAATGAGAAGATGCTACGAGGAAAGATTAGCAGCTCCCTTATTTAACAATCTCAAAGGTTCTCACTCCAAAGATTTATTCAGAATCTTGGGCTGTCCAGCTGGGCTCACAAAAAACACCAAGAACGACCACTCCAGAGTCGCGTTACATTTGAATTTGCCATCCGATACTCACATGTCTGATATTATTAAATTCTTGGTGGATACCAAGAGGAAAGATTTGATAAAACCACGCCTGGTTTCAAATAATGAAGCTGCATTCAAAAAGCACTCACTTTCAGGTAATGAAGTCAACCTTCTTGACCTTCCTGTTCCTCTACTCCATGTGAATGACGGTGGTAAATACATCCAGACATATGGTATGTGGTGTTTACAGACCCCGGATGGTTCATGGACCAACTGGTCCATCGCCAGAGGTATGGTCAAAGATGAAAGACACATTACCGGATTGGTTATGAATCCGCAACATATCCGTCAAGTCGCCGACAAATGGGCAGCTGTTGGTAAGGGGAAAGAGGTTCCATACTGTTTATGTTTCGGTGTTCCTCCTGCTGCCATTTTAGTCAGTTCTATGCCAATACCAGACGGTGCTACTGAATCTGAATATATTGGTGCACTATTGGGAGAACCACTTCCAGTTGTCAAGGCTGAAACTAATGATTTACTTGTCCCTGCCTCAAGTGAAATAGTTCTTGAAGGTACCCTAGATCTAGATGATCTTTCTCCAGAAGGCCCATTTGGGGAGATGCATGGTTATTGTTTTGCTGGTCAATCACATCTTTGTCCAACCTATATCGTCAATCATATCAATTACAGAGATGATGCCATTATGCCAGTCTCAAATCCAGGTGTTTGCACTGATGAAACTCATACCTTTATTGGTGGGTTGACTTCTGCTGAGATTTTAGCTCAATTACAGGACGCAGGCCTGCCAGTTTTGAATGTATTCACCCCATATGAGGCACAAGCTCTATGGTTAGCTGTTCAAGTTGACCGAAAGAAATTAAGGGAAATGAAAACTACTCCTAAAGCATTCTCTAAAGTTATTGGAGACTTTTTGTTTTATGGCAAACCGGCATTCATAATTCATGAGATCATCTTGGTGGGTGACGATGTTGATATATTCAATTTCAAAGATCTGATCTGGGCCTATACTACCAGACATGCACCAGGTGTTGACCAAGTTTTCTACGATGATGTTACAGCTTTTGCTTTGGCACCATTTGTCAGTCAATCTCCTCTGATCAAGACCGTTAAGGGTGGTAAATGTGTCACTAACTGTATCCTAACCAACGAATATGACAGAGAGATTGAATTCACGAAGTGTGATTTCGAAAACTACCCAGAAAAAATTAAAACCGTTATAGAATCCAACTGGTCTACTTATGGATTTTGAGCAAGAGATCGATCATTGTTCAATTGGAGAAAGTAGTTTTAGGCTTAATTATATGTACATGGTATCGCCAACGATTATGGTAGGTGAGTAAGAGCCCAGCTGTTCTCAATTCGCAAGCATTCTGATACACGCTCTCTCTCGTGTGACTGTAGGTTTGCAAAACTAGGAAACAGGATGAGTATGTTGTATTTTCTCTATAACTACTGTTTCTGATAACTTAGCTCGTCATTCTCGTAGCGACATGAGTTAAACAACATTAAGTCAAGCTGGTTTCTGCTCCTCTGATTGATTGATGATGTATGAAGAGTTTTGATTATTGTGATTTATTAGCATGATACAGTGAACTAACAATGGATTGATTCATGCAGGCACAATCCTCTATGACATAGCAAATGCATCAATTTGTGAACTAGAATTTCGTCGATAGATCCTTCTTAAAGACGTATCACCACTTCCAGTTCTCAGTAGGGAATGAAACAACGGGAATTCTCCAAGTCAATGCTTAAGGCCCACATTGAAAAACAATACCAAACTCTCTGTCCTGTGATTTGAGCACCTAAAGTTCAGAGACTTTCAAATTTTCACCCACATTTACATTCCTTTAGCTGTATCGTAAAAATAAATTCCTCCTCTAATCCCCTCAATCGTTATATCAGCTCTAAATCCTGGATTTGGAACAGCAGATAATGAAAATTGTGCACCGCTCCACTATGAAACGATTCAGACAAAACACACCTCAAATTTCCAGTAAGTGGTGCTGAGACAGGAGCCAGATCAAGAAGAGGGGAGCAAAAGGATATCGTTGATCAATAAGCGTATTATCAAAGCTTCAAGGGGCAGAGGCATCAAATAAAGAGAAGTCGTTTTAAAAGGGCGGAAATGAGTATGGGGTTCGATGCCGTATTGCAGACTCAACCAGAGTCAGTTCATAACTGGATAGTAGATTTCAAGATCACAACCCCTAACTATGACCATAGCAATCAACATAACCAAAAATCAATAAATTCAAAGATGAATCAAAACCAGAATAAGCAAATGCAGAGACGTGGAACAAAGACGGTGCAGAGAGATATGTCCAAGATTAACCTCGTTACTAACTCACAAATAAAGGACCAATAATGTGATCTCAATCAAACTGACTTTTAATATATGAGCAGAACAACTTCATGTCATGGAAAAAAAAAACGGTATAATGTGTTGAGTGAGATGACATTCAAAGACTTGTACTTGGAATCAATGAGCTGCAGTCATACCAATAACATTGGACTGATTGGTTCTATTTTTCATGACGGGGTCAACACAGTTAACAGAAATTTCTGCTATGATTGCATGAAGAGACACCGGGAATAGAATAATCACTTTCGTTCCCACCAGCTTCCGAGGTCCAGTGGAAATAGAACCAAATGCTGATGTTGGTGGTGGTGCATGATAGGGGGAGGGGTTGATATCCACACTGAACAATTTCAGCTCATTGTGTTGACTTCGAATTTCCATGAGGGTTTGTGAAGAGTGTGCTAGATCAATGCAGCATGTGTATGCAAAGCGAACCACAATTCTAAGGTATATTCCAATAACAACAACAACAAAAGTATAACTGAGAGTCACTTCTGGATAATTCCCAACGTGAAAGAACTTTGTAAGAAATATTAATTTGTAGGTCTGATCTATCACACCCTGGCATGGAATACATTTGATTTCATGGTGCCACAAACTTCATGCAAAACAGTCGACACAAATAAAACAGCTATCCAAGACAGCATAGTGGATTGATCACTGACAGAATCAGGATTGTAACTTTGTGTTTCATAAATAGAGCGCCAGCACACATTGATAGACTAAAAAATGGTAAGACACTACCCAAGTCTTCTCAAATACCCTTATGTTGATTCAATGGAGTTCAAAATAATGTACGTCACCAATGGTATCCACATCCATTGATACTAGTGCTTAAAGTATTGCCTGACTAATGAGTTGATGTGATGATCGTTAATTGATTACCGAGTCAATCTCCTGGAATTCTTTTAAGACACAGGATTCCAATGAAAATAGAATGAAAAATAAGTCAATAAGCAAGATATATGCACCATCAACGGTTTTCCAATAAAGTAGCATCGGCATTCAGTAAAACTTCATGAGTTAAGCTTGAACGTTGGTATGGTTCTCTTGTCATATCCCAAGCTCCTCATCAGATGATATGAATGATAGTGACTCAGTTGCGTTTTGGCTCATGAATCTGATGGTACAATCAGTTAACACATGATGGTTGTTTGGGTGATTGCTCAACCTGATAACATAATTAAGATCTTTTTTGTGTTGTCATAGACGATGTCAACAACAAATGATTGTTGGGTTATTTGTTTTTATTTTTCGTCGACGCGAAAAAACATTCTTGGAATTATTCTGAAAAATCAAAACAAAGAATTTAAAGCTTCAAAGGATTGCTCCTCATTGCTAAAGGATTTACAATTATGGTGAATCTCTGGCACTAGAATTATGGAAATCATCAGATCGATTTGGGAATGCTGAAACTTTCACGATATGAACAACCAGAGTCTCTCGACCTCTCTGTTGATTGGATCACTATCTGAACTTAATTTGGCTGACCCTCAAAGATTTGTTGCTTTTTATCGAGTCTTCAGTGTCTAGGTATGCCTAAATCATTCAGAAGTTGAAGGGTTCAGAAAACAGAAACCTTAAGTGATTCATTAAATGTCATTACCAAAGAGAACTACTCAATTTCATGATGAATTATCGAGTTCTGAAGAACATCACCACACGGTTTGGAGACAGAAGAACTGGCATGGCCAAGCTGGGTAAAAGAGAACAAGTGGGCAAGAATGATGATTGAGCATCTTGTTGAGGCTTGTAAAAGTGGTAAACATACATCAAGAAGTAAAGATCTGGAAGAATACAATCTTGACCATCCACCATCTACGAAATGATTACTCCAACCAGACGAATGAGAACAATCTCAAACAGGAATCCCTTTGGATTGAGGCCTTCATATATCAAATCATAGTTCAGCTCCTTGATTACAAAAGAAGGACCACTCTCAAGAGGGACCAATGAGATAACACACCGACACAGAAAGAAATCAGTAAGGAACAAAATTACTATGAAATTTATCTGGAATACAGAATCAGCGCTTCGTTAAAAGGAAAGTCGAGTTCTGTCAAAACTAGGAATCATCGATTAAGATAGACGGGATAAATGAATTTTGCAAGTGACGTAGCAAAGATTGATTGGAGGAAAACTAGGTGAAAAATGATAGTTTTTCGTTAAGTTGTCACTTTGAGCTGCTTTGTTGATCTGAGGTAAATACAATGTTGTTATCATTTAAGTTCCTGTAAAATCCCTTACGTGTACGCTCTATTCTCTCTAAATATAGTA